>CACVBM020001464.1:0-41390 GCA_902728155.2 Microthlaspi erraticum
TCTCCTCTTCCCTCAACCTCTCGAATCTCTCCTCATCTTCCATTGGTTAGTTCTTAAGCATCTCCTTGCATCCTCTCTTATCTCCCTTCTTTGTGAAGCTGCTTGCTTCCTTCACCTCTCAACATCTTACTGTTGCTTCTTGAAGTTGGGTTCCTGAAATGCATCAAAAACTCAAAGAATTAGAGTTGTAATGATTGGTTCGGCCAACTCGACACTCAGCTCGATCGAGTCAAAAAACTCGAGTGACAAACTCGATCGAGCTAGGTGAAAACAGAGTATAACCGAACCTAATTCAAGTATTAAGAGCTGGAAAGGATGCTAATCAATCAAATTGAACCAAGAACAACTAAGTTAATGGAACAATAGCAATTCTAGTGAAAACCAAAGCATCTTAACCAATACCAAACTCAAATTCAATTTTTCAAGACATGCAACAAGTTCTAATGGAAAACAGAGGTGAGGTGAGGCAAATTCACAAGATATAGCAGAGAAGATATGAAAGCAATTACTCAAGATAAGTCCCAAAGGGACACATGCAATCAAAAATCAAAGAGAGAACAAGCAATAATGAGAAATCGAGATGAAGGATCAAGGGTTTTAGGGTTCATACCTTGTTGAATGATGAATTGAAGAATCAGTAAACTAGAACCCAAAGCAAAACAAGATGATGAACAATGAAATCGCAAAAACTTAAGAGAGAGAGAAATCGATTTTTCTTGTGGTGAAGAGAGAGAGAGATTTCAGAAAATTTAGAGTGTGGGAGAGTGGAGAAGTGGATTCGATCGAGTTATGGGGAAGAGGGAGTGTTTGAGATGTGTGGTTGAGATTAAAAGGTGAAATAAAGAGGGGACAAAAGGCAAGGGTTTTCTGATCAATTAGGAAGTGGGGGACCAAAATTAACTTGTGGGACCCACTCCCTTGACCAAGAAAACGGTTAGAATTTGAAATTCAAAACTTACCTTGGTCGAGTTGTGGAACTCGATCGAGTTGCCCTGGTTTCTAGCTCGATCGAGCTGTCGGTCGAGCTGGCTTCCTTTGTCACCTAAACTTAACTTATTGAAGGTTAAAGACACGAAAATAGATAGAAATTGCATAAATAGAATATGTACAAGGATAAACATGGGACTTCCTCCCAAGTGAGCTTGTTTAAGGTCCCATAGCTTGACCTTTACCTTCTTAGGCATTGGTTGAGCTAGTCCCACCATCAAGGGTGATAGTGAGGACTTGAGACAGAAGCTCCTTTAGCTTGGTTGGGTCCCTGGACTGTTCTGAAGTCACCAAGGCTTTGGCTCTAGAGAATGGCCTTGATCTCCCCTTGTACCTTATCTTGTACTCAATCTTCCCATTTTCAAACTTGGTGGGGAACAAAGTCATTGTGAGCTGAGATGGCTTGAATGAAGGGGCCTGAGCTGGTGGATCCTTTCTTTTATCACCTGGTCTTGCCTTAGAGGCTACATCCTCCCCTTCTTTTAGAGCCCTTCCTAGTGGCTCATCAAACAAAGCTTGAAGGCTTTCTTCATCAAGCACACAAGGGGCTTGAACAAGTCTATCAGCTCGTGGTCTATCAGAACTGAAGAGTGGCTTCTCACCTTGGTCCTCTCTCAATTGTGGCACAAAAGTCTGAACCTCTAGGCTGCAAGCGATATGACACCAAACTATTCACCTTGTGAAGGATCACTTCTTGCTTGTGAAAGTCTATTGAAGCGCCAACTGTACTAAGGAATGGGGTTCCCAATAACAGAGGTAGATCCTTCTCTTCTTCCATTTCCATCACAGTGAGATCAGTTTGGATGATGCATTCTCCAATTTTCAAGTGATAGTTCTTGAACACTCCAAGAGGAGACTTAGAAGTTGCATCTCCAAACATGATTGAAGTAGTAGGGCGCTGCAAGGCTCCAGCAATGCCTAGCTTCTCTGCCATGGAGAGAGAGATCAGATTGATGCTTGCTCCAGAATCCACTAAGGCATTGTCAAGCTCAAGATGCCCAAGTGTGCAAGGGAGAGTGAATTTCCCTTGATCCTTGACCTTTGGTAGGAAGGTGGGTGAAGTAAGCAGGTTGAACTGATGAGTAGACTCTTGTAGGACCTCTGAAACTTTATCACTGTTGGCTAGAACATCCTTGACCATTTGCATTTGATCAAATGCCTCACTCATGCTATCCATAGGAGGCAACTCAATTCCAATCCCACTGAGATCTCTTCTGAACTTGTGAATCACTTCCTTGTGACCTTGACTAAGTAGGCGAGACGAGGAAGCGGCAACCGGTTGGTAAGGATCAAGCAAAAGGCTTTGGACAGAAGAGGTCGGACTCGATCGAGCTAGAGTTGACTCGATCGAGCTGCCGATCGAGCTTGTTGTGCGAGCTCAACTGGTGAAGTGTGAATGGCCACAGTAGGTGCCTGCACTTCTGGTTGATCAATCTGGACTCCAGGAGCCTCAGCAGCAACAATCTCTTCATCATTCAGCAGTAAACAAAAATCTTCAATGACCCTTTCTTGATCCTCTTCTTCAACAAGTCCTTCTTGAGTGAAGATGACCTTGCACTGTTCCTTGGGGTTCTGAATAGCTTTACCAGGTAGTTGTCCTTGCTTTGTAGCAGCAGCAACAGAAGAAGCATGATTCTCCAGAGAGTAAACCCTTGTGTTGAGGTTCTCGATCTTAGAGTTTATTTCAGCTAGCTTCTTGCTTGTGTCCACTACCCCATCAGCTTGCCCTTGAAGTAGTTGCTTTAGCATTGCCTTGAGCTCATTCTCTTGTGAAGGTGCAGGCTGGGGCGGTTGGTGGGGGAAGCCTGGTGGGATATTCATTTGTTGTCCAGGGAAAGTGCCTTGTGGTCCTTGGTAATTGTTCTTTTGACCATACCCATGTTGTGGCACCTGACTCGATCGAGCTGCTTGTTGTTGAGGATATACTTGGTCCTGAGGGTTAGCAACATCAGTGTTGCGGTATGACATGGCAGGGTTGGACTTGTAATTATAGTATCCTTTGTTGTAACCTCCTTGCCCATTGCTCATGTAGCACACCTCAGCAAATTGTGTATCCTCCCCTTCTTGGACTGGTTCCATCTCCTCAGCAGACACAAAGTTGACTTTCTTCATTGGACTGAGCTAGGATCAGCTTAAGATCAGCTTATCCAACTTCTCATTCAATGCCTTAACATCTTTTCTCAACTTTTCGTCTGACTCGATCGAGTGGTGGGTCGAGCTCCGATTGGTGCGATCATACTCTTCTCCATAGCTTCCATTTGAGTTAGCTATGTTCTCCACAAGTTGCCAGCCATCATCTACATCCTGGTTGAGGAAGTTCCCATTGCTAGCTGTGTCTAGCATCTCCCTATACCTAGGCAAGCATCCTCTATAAAGAGTGGAGAGTAGTGATTCATTGTTGAATCCATGGTGTGGGCACTGACTTGTGTAGCCTTTGAACCTCTCCCAAGCCTCTGCGAATGTCTCATTGTTTCGCTGGATGAAGCTGGATATCTCTCCTCTAAGCTTGGCTGTGCGACCGGTGGAGAAAAACTTAGCAAGAAAGGCCTTCTTGCATTCATCCCAAGTGGTGATTGTGCCATGGGGCAAGCTCTTCTCCCATCCCATACGCCAAGTCCTTCCATACTGCTTTATTTACTTCCTGCATTGCATTTCATTTCGTTAGGTTGTTACTGTTACCCCATATCTATTACTGCTTGCTTGACTTCCTTGTTTTCATATTCTCATAGAGTGACAAGTTTCTCCCATTTTGGATTGATACCCTTTATGCTATAACAACTATCATGGTTAAAGGGAATTGTTGACTGTGTTTGTGTTTGCATCTTACCACCTCATCATTTACCACTGTTGCATTCCACCACATCTCATTTCATATCATTTCACATCCACACACAAATCCTATCATCAATTTGGCGCCGTTGCCGATTTGGGATTATTTTGTTGCATTTGAGTTTCAAATACACTTGGACGATCAAGCTATACCACCCCTGTTCTATTGTACTGCTGGGTTTTTGTCTCTTTTTGCAGGTGTATGCGAACTCGATCGAGTCGGTCTACAGAGGACTTGGTCGAGCTAGACTTTACAACGGGTAGAAAGAGGGTTCAGAGGTCACAGAGGGTACAAGAGGAACCTGAGGTGCTTGTTGCTGATACAATGGACGTACCAGAAGGGGAATGGAAACCCTTTGGGCAATGGACTCGGTCGAGCTAGGCAAACTCGACCGATTGGTCTAGGAGATGCTCCAAACCGCCACCAACAGAGACAAGGGATTGTTCCACCACCAGTGCAGAACCACAACTTTGAGATCAAGCTGGGAATGATCAACCTTGTTCAGAACAAGATGTTCCATGGATTGCCAAGTGAAGACCCCATTGACCACCTTGATGAGTTTGATAGGCTTTGCGATTTGACAAAGATCAATGGTGTCTCTGAAGATGCCATCAAGCTGAGACTCTTTCCTATGTCTCTAGCTGACAAAGCTCACCAATGGGAGAAGAGCTTGCCCCATGGCACAATCACCACTTGGGATGAATGCAGGAACGCATGTTCCGCGCTCGGCCAAAGTTGCGTCCGTCCGACTGAAGTCTCGGCCAAAGTCCAAAACCACTCGGCCGATCACGCATCACGACCCGGGAAACTTGCCCGCGGTCGGCCAAGCCACAACGCCACGCCACCGCGCACGACCAAAGCGCGCGAGCCGGGAAAAAGCCTCGCGGCCGCGCAACCGTTCGCGTACCACGCCGATGCATCCGTCCGAGCCGGGAGAACGCCCACGTCCGGCCGAGAGATTTCATCGGCCAAACTCATCCGCTCGACCACGCCGACCGACCGTGAATCCGTCCGACCCCGACCGTTCCGACTCGGCCACACCCGATTGTCCGGCCGATCGTCCCGCACGACCGTCCCAACGCCGCGGTCGACCCGAAGCCCTTTTTGAAGCCCAAACTTATGTTTTCAAGCCCGGCTTAACCCTAAGCCGCCTCTAGAAAGACCTAGCACTATATATATGGATTTTTAGCCTCTTGAGAAAGAGAGCCGCCCTGTATTTCGATTTCCTACTCTAAGTTTTATTGCAATCATGTTTTCTTCATCTCTATGTGTGTTTGCTTTGATCATGTCTGAGTAATCCACTAGTTAGGTTGCTAGGGTTACTATTCAATGAGTTGCTTGCATGATCTTTGATTTCAATGATTAGCTAGGGATTATATTAGAGTCTTTGTCTCGTCTTGTGCACTTAACTAATGCTGATTGCTTTACCGCGCATCTAGTAATCCGATCTTAGGTTGATTTGAGCCTCGACAGTGCTGTATCATTCGCCGGACATATTCTTTGACAAGCTAGGTTTCTTAGACTGCGAAAGTTGATCTATCTATATCTAGTGAACTGTATCAGAACCTATTCATTCTAATGCTTGATCTAATCACCTAGGGACATACCAAAAGTTTAGCGACTAGGTAGATTAGCAAAGGAGCCGGAGCCTCGAAAGTGGAATGGTTTTATATTCGTGATCTGTGTTCTAGATGGTTCTTAATATCCCAATATCCCTAATCAATTAATCTATCATTGTTTCATTGATCATTGCTTGCTTCTCTGCGATAGCCCCTATGACCTAGCGCTTTTCCTTTATTGCTTACAACCTCGTTATACTTGCTAGTTCGGTTCACCATTACAACCTCAATCATACTTTTGTTTTAGCTTGATCCAAAATCCATAGTTACAAAGTGTACTCAATAGCCAGTCCTTGTGTTCGATACCCATACTTCCGCGATCTGTGCACTTGCAGAGGTCTAGGAGTTTGGTAAAACCTGACTCCGCATCAGAGGGCTCATCACTCCTATCTTGTGTGCTGCAGGAGTGAACCCAACTGATAAGAGAGCCAATGAACCAGGTTTGATGGACATCAAGTTTTGCAAGACCAACCTCCTCATTGAGCACAAGGAGTTGGATGGGAGGTTCCAATTCAAGTTCACACATCCATTGGTTGGACCTTCCAAGTTTCTCCTGCCCAACCCTGAGCTTACCACAGTAGTCAGGGGTGAGAACATTGACTTTAGACCCCCTGTATACACATTGGTTGGGCAAGAGAACGTTTTGCGAGAAGAGGAGCCTGAACTCGATCGAGCTGAGGATCGAGTTGAGTCTCAAGCTGAGGATCGAGTCCAGGAGAGTGCGGATTTGGGTGAGCCTGAGTGCTACTATTTTGAGGAGTATGAGGGTCCAAGAATGAACCCCTCTGTTGTGGCTGCCCACAAGAGGATTGGACTCCTCCAAAAGTTCAACAAATGGCAAGGGAAGGCCATTGAAAAGATGCAAAAGTCCATGGAAAAGATGGTGAGCAAGATCAAAAGTTTGGAGAAGAAGGTTTCTGGTTCTTCAATCAAGAAGAAGAAGGCTCCCATGAGTTCCACATTCCTTAGGAGTATATCCCTTCTCACCACTCCAAGGAGGCTCCCTGCCCAAGAACCTCATAGAGCCTCTTCATTCGAGCCAAGGGAGGGAGAAGACAACTCTCAGAGAAGGAGGAAGAGCTCTAAGGCCAGACGCTCCAGCTCGACCACCGGACTCGATCGAGTCCAAACAGAGGAAACTCAACTAGGTCGAGCTGACGGTCGAGTTGGTCTTGAGGAGCCACAGTTTGAGGATCCTGGATTGAGCAGCAAGAACCATGTTTATCTTGATCATATCACTGCATGCACATCTCATTCAACCATTGCTGTGATTTGATGCATTTCCCTATCTATTTGAACCATAACTTGATCTTTAATTACCAATGCTTGCATTTGATTTCAACTCATGGCTACCACATACATATCTGGACATTCTTTACCTATTTTCATATCCCTCTTGCTTGTCCAGATAGCTGATCTCTATCTTTGAGACAGTTACCACACCTTAAACCTAAGCCTTTTCATTTCAAACCCCTATTATCTCTTGTGCGAATTGTGAGAACCTTTCTTGGCTTTGCTTAGCATAAGGTGTTGTGTTTAAACCGGCAGGGGCAGTAGTTCTAGTTGTCTAGTTCTCTTGGGATTGTTTTCAGGCTAAGTTTGGGGGTGCCAACTCGAGCTCGATCGAGTTGGGTGTCAAAAACCAGAAAAGTGGTAAAAGTTGGGAAAAACCAAAGGAAAAAGAGTTTAGTTAAGTCCAGGGAGTTGGCAGTGTTAAAAAGGGTCTAGTAAAGGTTTGGGAAGTTAAAAAAGGAAGTAAAAAGGGTTCTAAGTAGAATGAAAAGAAGGCAAAGCCTCAAGTGTCAAAAAGGAAAGAAAAGTTCCCTAAGTGTTTAGAAAATCCCAAACCGCTAGATGTTACCTCAAGAAGCCTCTCCCTAGGAAGTTCTTAAAAGAAAAGTGAGCAAAGCTCCTCAGTTTCAAAGGCGAAATGCCAAAAAGGGTAGTTAGGATTTTGTTCTAAAAAGCTCTAAGTGTTGAACTCGATCGAGTTAGGATTAGACGGCTCGAGCTGCTGTTCTTGCATCATCTTTGGTTCTAACACTTAGCCTTCTGCCAAAGCAAAGCCACTTTCTTGAGAGATCCCTGTTACTAAACCACCATACAAAAGAGACCCTCTTTGTCTCTTAACCCATAAACCCTTGAAACCAAATGAGTTGATTGATCTTGCATGTTTTTGGTTCACTGTTTTTGCTTAATGAATGTTAAAGGGATTTGCTGATTTGAATGCATTGTTTGAGTGACTGTGAAGTGGGATTGATGTTGATAAGCATGGTTAAATCTTAATGAATATCTCTCACCTTGTTGCATTCTAGAATCTCTAAGTTGGACATTTAGCAAATCGCTTTTGAGGACATGTTTTTAAGTGTTGAATCAGCTTTTTTCAAACCTCATCTCTTTCTTGTTCTATTTGTTTGCTTGAGGGCAAGCAAAGTTCAAGTTTGGGGGTGTTGATGTACTTGCATTTTACATAGTTTTAGTACATCTTTTATGCATCTTTTGCATAGTTTTAGCATCCATTTGCATCATATCTTGTTCCTTTTCTCTTCTTATGCATTCATGTAGTTTTAGGTTGCATTTGCATACATATGCATGTTTGGTCCTTTGAAATAGGTCTTTTGGAGCATTCTGGAGCATATGGGACGTGAGGAGCATGGAGGGACTTGGCACATGGACGCAGCTCAACTGGATACGCAAAGGAAGAAGGGAGAAGCCATCTTGAAGACCAGCTCGACCGTCTACTCGACCAACCGGTCGAGTTCCTCAACTCGACCGGCCAAGCTTCAACTCGATCGAGCTGAGAAGTCAAAGTCAAACCCGAAAAATGTTGCTTCCCCCTTGACTTCCTTTGACCCTAAACCTAATCCTCTTTGTATTTAAAGGCTAAAAGCCACGAAAAAACCACCAAGCTTTAGATTACTTTTGTTTTAGTTTCTTTTAATTTATTGTCTTTTACTTTTTAGAGCTCTAATCCCATCTTTGTGTTCTTGAAGCTCTTGCTTCTTGAATCCTAGATCCTGGATAATCTCTTTGTATTTGCACTTGCTTATTTCAATAAAAGTTGTTTATTTCATCTCCTCTTTCTTATGATGTCTCTTTTATTGCATTTGCTTGTGTTTACATTCATGTGTAGTGAGTAGTTACCCATTAGGGTTTGAGATGGGATAGATTAGAGGTTTCATATGCTTAATCCTTCTAGCTTATGGTCTTAATCTAGATTCTCTCTCTTTTGGATAATCTTAAGGCTACATGACCACTACCCCTGGCTTGTAAGTCCTTAGGCGATTCTCCACATGGAAGTGATGGCAAATCGCTGGAAAAGATCCACTAAGAGCTCCAATATCTCTTGCTCTAGAAATGAGGTCTAAGGGGTTGGATGGATTAGTTTGGGCAATGATCCTATGGCCTCCAAGGTTTGATTCTCACTGGCTAACCCCCTGTTTCTGAGATCATTCCTTGGTTGATAGCCTCACCTTGGGAAAGGGTTGGCTAGGCATTGAGAAGCCCAATATCAAGAGAAGCCTTGATACAAGGAGTTTTAAGAGCAGATTGATTAAGTGTAGCTTCCTGATTGCAAAACCCTGTCTTGAACCCTAATTCTCTCTTAGCTTGTTAAAGTCGTCCCTTTATTGCTTTTCTCAACTCGACCCTAAACTCGATCGAGCTGGTACTCTGTTCCACTCGACTCGAGTCCTTGGTCGAGCTGTTGCTTACTGCTTTATTTACTTTGCATTGCATTTCATTTTTAGGTTGTTAGTGTTACCAAATATTACTGCTTGCTTGACTTCCTTGTTTCATATTCTCATAGAGTGACAAGTTTCCCCATTTTGGATTGATAACCCTTTATGCTATAACAACTATCATGGTTAAAGGGAATTGTTGACTGTGTTTGTGTTTGCATCTTACCACCTCATCATTACCACTGTTGCATTCCACCACATCTCATTTCATATCTTTCACACCACACACAAATCCTATCATCAACATATCTCAGCACTGGGCTCCTGATTTGAGCAGCTTTTGACCTTGAAGAAGAGTATCCCTCTTCAGCGATTGTAGCCCATACCCTTTGTAGCTCATCCTCCTTGATATCCCAATGGGTTCCCTCTCCATAGTGAAACCAAAGGATCTCCAACTGCCTGAAGGTCACCTTCCTTTCTCCCCTTGCCAAGAACGTGATCCATCCCCAACCTTGATCCAACTCAGCTCGATCGAGCTGCCTTGTACTTGTGGAACCTCATTGATGCCAAAAACTCACAAGTGAGCTCCTTGTATGACTCCAAGCGGTAAGAGAAGAACTTGGCCAAGCGCATGTTCTTGAGGACCAGCTCCACATCCTCAAAGATCCCAAGAGCCCTCATTGTGTCATCATGTGGGTACTTGGTCTCCACAAAGTCCATGGAGAAGAGAGCATCATAGTGCTCTTGGTACATGGGGAGCTCATCCTCTTCTTCCTCTGACTCCTCCTCTTCCATGGGCACATTCTCATTGCTCTCATGCTCACTCTCCTCAACTCTTGATTCACCTCTTCTCCTTCCTCTTGGAGACTCATCACTCTCTTCCCTTCATGTTCACCAATCTCAAACTCTCCCTTCACTCTCACTGCTGAGGGTCATTCCTCTCTTGGTCCTTCTCTCTTCCCTCAACCTCTCAATCTCTTCCTCATCTTCCTTGGTTAGTGTCTTAAGTATTCTCCTTGCTCCTCTCGTTATCTCCCTCTTTGTGAACGCTGCCTTGCTTCCTTCACCTCTCAACATCTTAAACTGGTTGCTTCTTGAAGTTGGGTTCCTGAAATGCATCAAAAACTCAAGGAATTAGAGTTGTAATCGTTGGTTCGGCCAACTCGACACTCAGCTCGATCGAGTCAAAAAACTCGAGTGACAAACTCGATTGAGTTAAGGAAAACAGAGTAACCGAACCTATCAAACAATAAGAGCTGGAAAGGATGCTTAATCAATCAAATTGAACCAAGAACAACAAGTAAATGGAACAATAAGCAATTCTAGTGAAAACCAAAGCATCTTAACCAATACCAAACTCAAATTCAATTTCAAGACATGCAACAAGTTCTAATGGAAAAACAGAGGTGAGGTGAGGCAAATTCACAAAACTATAAACATGAGATGATATGAAAGCAATTACTCAAGAATAACCCACAAGGGGCACATGCAATCAAAAATCAAAGAGAAACAAGCAATAATGAGAAATCGAGATGAAGGATCAAGGGTTTAGGGTTCATACCTTGCTTGAATGATGGATTGAAGAACAGTAAGCTAGAACTAAACATGAGAGAACAAAGAGAAATCGCAAAAACTTAAGAGAGAGATTGAAACTCGATTTTTCTTGTGGTGAAGAGAGAGAGGGATGATTTTCAGAATTTTTAGAGTGTGGGAGAGTGGAGAAGTGGGTTCGATCGAGTTATGGGGAAGAGGGAGTGTTTGAGATGTGTGGTTGAGATTAAAAGGTGAATAAAGAGGGGACAAAAGGCAAGGGTTTTCTGATCGATTTCAGGAAGTGGGGGACCAAAATTAACTTGTGGGACCCACTCCCTTGACCAAGGAAACGGTTGGAAATTTGAATTTTGAAAACTTACCTTGGTCGAGTTGTGGAACTCGATCGAGTTGCCCTGTTTCTAGCTCGATCGAGTCGGTCGAGCTTCCTTTGTCACCTAAACTTAACTTATTGAAAGGTTAAAGACATAAAATAGATAGAAATTGCAAAATAGAATATGTACAAGGATAAACATGGGACTTCCTCCCAAGTGAGCTTGTTTAAGGTCCCATAGCTTGACCTTTACCTTCTTAGGCATTGGTTGAGCTAGTCCCACCATCAAGGGTGATAGTGAGGACTTGAGACAGAAGCTCCTTTAGCTTGGTTGGGTCCCTGGATTGTTCTGAAGTCACCAAGGCCTTGGCTCTAGAGAATGGCCTTGATCTCCCCTTGTACCTTATCTTGTACTCAATCTTCCCATTTTCAAACTTGGTGGGGAACAAAGTCATTGTGAGCTGAGATGGCTTGATGAAGGGGCCTGAGCTGGTGGATCCTTTCTTTTATCACCTGGTCTTGCCTTAGAGGCTACATCCTCCCCTTCTTTTAGAGCCCTTCCTAGTGGCTCATCAAACAAAGCTTGAAGGCTCTCTTCATCAAGCACACAAGGGGCTTGAACAAGTCTCAGCTCGTGGCCTATCAGAACGTGGTTTCTCAACTCTAGCCCTCTCAAGACGTGGCTTCTCAATCCTTGGTCCTCTCTCAACCTTATCCTTCCCAACTCTTGGTTCTTTGTCAACCCTTTCCTTCACAACCTTTGTAGCTTCATGAGTCTTAGAACTGAGAGTGGTACTGTCAATTGTGGCACAAAAGTCTGAACCTCTAGGCTGCAAGCGATATGACACCAAACTATTCACCTTGTGAAGATCACTTCTTGCTTGTGAAAGTCTATTGAAGCGCCAACTGTACTAAGGAATGGGGTTCCCAATAACAGAGGTAGATCCTTCTCTTCTTCCATTTCCATCACAGTGAGATCAGTTTGGATGATGCATTCTCCAATTTTCAAGTGATAGTTCTTGAACACTCCAAGAGGAGACTTAGAAGTTGCATCTCCAAACATGATTGAAGTAGTAGGGCGCTGCAAGGCTCCAGCAATGCCTAGCTTCTCTGCCATGAGAGAGAGATCAGATTGATGCTTGCTCCAGAATCCACAAGGCATTGTCAAGCTCAAGATGCCCAAGTGTGCAAGGGAGAGTGAATTTCCCTTGATCCTTGACCTTTGGTAGGAAAGTGGGTGAAGTAAGCAGGTTGAACTGATGAGTAGACTCCTTCAGGACCTCTGAAACTTTATCACTGTTGGCCAGAACATCCTTGACCATTTGCATTTGATCAAATGCCTCACTCATGCTATCCATAGGAGGCAACTCAATTCCAATCCCACTGAGATCTCTTCTGAACTTGTGAATCACTTCCTTGTGACCTTGACTAAGTAGGCGAGACGAGGAAGTGCAACCGGTTGGTAAGGATCAAGCAAAAGGTTTCGGACAGAGAGGTCGGACTCGATCGAGCTAGAGTTCGACTCGATCGAGCTGCCGATCGAGCTTGTTGTGCGAGCTCAACTGGTGAAGTGTGAATGGCCACAGTAGGTGCCTGCACTTCTGGTTGATCAATCTGGACTCCAGGAGCCTCAGCAGCAACAATCTCTTCATCATTCAGCAGTAAACAAAAATCTTCAATGACTCTTCTTGATCCTCTTCTTCAACAAGTCCTTCTTGAGTGAAGATGACCTTGCACTGTTCCTTGGGGTTCTGAATAGCTTTACCAGGTAGTTGTCCTTGCTTTGTAGCAGCAGCAACAGAAGAAGCATGATTCTCCAGAGAGTAAACCCTTGTGTTGAGATTCTCGATCTTGGAGTTTATTTCAGCTAGCTTCTTGCTTGTGTCCACTACACCATCAGCTTGCCCTTGAAGTAGTTGTTTCAGCATTGCCTTGAGCTCATTCTCTTGTGAAGGTGCAGGCTGGGGTGGTTGGTGGGGAAAGCCTGGTGGGTATATTCATTTGTTGTCCAGGGAAAGTCCCTTGGGTCCTTGGTAATTGTTCTTTTGACCATACCCATGTTGTGGGGCTTGACTCGATCGAGCTTGCTGTTGTTGAGGATAGACTTGGTCCTGAGGGTTAGCAACATCAGTGTTGCGGTATGACATGGCAGGGTTGGACTTGTAATTATAGTATCCTTTGTTGTAACCTCCTTGCCCATTGCTCATGTAGCACACTCAGCAAATTGTGTATCCTCCCCTTCTTGGACTGGTTCCATCTCTTCAGCAGACACAAAGTTGACTTTCTTCATTGTGGACTGAGCTAGGATCAGCTTATCCAACTTCTCATTCAATGCCTTAACATCTTTTCTCAACTTTTCATCTGACTCGATCGAGTGGTGGGTCGAGCTCCGATTGGTGCGATCATACTCTTCTCCATAGCTTCCATTGGAGTTTAGCTATGTTCTCCACAAGTTGCCAGCCATCATCTACATCCTGGTTGAGGAAGTTCCCATTGCTAGCTGTGTCTAGCATCTCCCTATACCTAGGCAAGCATCCTCTATAAAGAGTGGAGAGTAGTGATTCATTGTTGAATCCATGGTGTGGGCACTGACTTGTGTAGCCTTTGAACCTCTCCCAAGCCTCTGCGAATGTCTCATTGTTTCGCTGGATGAAGCTGGATATCTCGCTCCTAAGCTTGAATGTCTCATTCCCCTCTGGGACGTCCATTGTATCGGCAACAAGCACCTCAGGTTCCTCTTGTACCCTCTGTGACCTCTGAACCCTCTTTTTACCCGTTGTAAAGTCTAGCTCGACCAGTCCTCTGTACCCTCTTGTCTCAACAAGCACCCAGGCGTACTGAACTGTGAAGTCTAGCTCGACCAAGTCTTCTGTAGACCGACTCGATCGAGTTCGCATACACCTGCAAAAAGAGACAAAAACCCAGCAGTACAATAGAACAGGGGTGGTATAGCTTGATCGTCCAAGTGTGTTTGAAACTCAAATGCAACAAAAATATCCCAAATCGGCAACGGCGCCAAATTGATGATAGGATTTGTGTGTGGTGTGAAAGATATGAAATGAGATGTGGTGGAATGCAACAGTGGTATATGATGAGGTGGTAAGATGCAAACACAAACACAGTCAACAATTCCCTTTAACCATGATAGTTGTTATAGCATAAAGGGTTATCAATCCAAAATGGGAAACTTGTCACTCTATGAGAATATGAAACAACCAGGAAGTCAAGCAAGCAGTATAGATTGGTAACACTAACAACCTAAATAAAATGAAATGAAATGCAATAAAAGTAAATAAAGCAGTGAGCAACAGCTCGACCAAGGACTCGAGTCGAGTGGAACAGAGTACCGAGCTCGATCGAGTTTAGGGTCGAGTTGAGAAAAGCAATAAAGGCAGCGACTTTAACAAGCTAAGAGAGAATTAGGGTTCAAGACAGGGTTTTGCAATCAAAGGAATCTACACTTAATCAATCTGCTCTTAAAACTCCTTGTATCAAGGCTTCTCTTGATATTGGGCTTCTCAATGCCTAGCCAACCCTTTCCCAAGGTGGAGGCTATCAACCAAGGAATGATCTCAGAAACAGGGGGTTAGCCAGTGAGAATCAAACCTTGGAGGCCATAGGATCATTGCCCAAACTAATCCATCCAACCCCTTAACCCATTTCTAGAGCAAGAGATATTGGAGCTCTTAGTGGATCTTTTCCAGCGAATTTCCATCACTTCCATGTGGAGAATCGCCTAAGGACTTACAAGCCAGGGGTAGTGGTCATGTAGCCTTAAGATCTATCCAAAAGAGAGAGAATCTAGATTAAGACCATAAGCAAGAAGGATTAAGCATATGAAACCCTAATCTATCCCATCTCAAACCCTAATGGGTAACTACTCACTACACATGAATGTAAACACAAGCAAATGCAATGAAATAAGACATCATAAGAAAGAGGAGATGAAATAAACAACTTTTATTGAAATAAGCAAGTGCAAATACAAAGAGATTATCCAGGATCTAGGATTCAAGAAGCAAGAGCTTCAAGAACACAAAGATGGGATTAGAGCTCTAAAAAGTAAAAGACAATAATTAAAAGAAACTAAAACAAAAGTAATCTAAAGCTTGGTGGTTTTTTCGTGGCTTTTAGCCTTTAAATACAAGAGGATTTAGGTTTAGGGTCAAAGGAAAGTCAAGGGGGAAGCAACATTTTTCGGGTTTGACTTTGACTTCCAGCTCGATCGAGTTGAAGCTTGGCCGGTCGAGTTGAGGAACTCGACCGGTTGGTCGAGTAGACGGTCGAGCTGGTCTTCAAGATGGCTTCTCCCTTCTTCCTTTGCGTATCCAGTTGAGCTGCGTCCATGCGCCAAGTCCCTCCATGCTCCTCACGTCCCATATGCTCCAGAATGCTCCAAAAGACCTATTTCAAAGGACCAAACATGCATATGTATGCAAATGCAACCTAAAACTAACATGAATGCATAAGAAGAGAAAAGGAACAAGATATGATGCTAATGGATGCTAAAACTATGCAAAAGATGCATAAAAGATGTGCTAAAACTATGTAAAATGCAAGTACATCAGGAACAAAAGGTCTTTTGCACACTCTGAAGTAGAATTGTAGAAGGGTTTCTCCACATGCTTGATTAGCTCTTCATTCAAGACTTCAGGATGGGGTGGTATGCCTCCCCATTCTTCTTCATCACGCTCCCTTTCTAGGTGATAAGAGTAGTGGTTGTACTTAGACTTGAAAGGTGGCAACCTCACAAATCTCTTCAAGAATGCTTCTCTAAAATCAATCCATGACTCGATTGTAGAAAGCGGTTCATGTTGCGCCCAATCTAGAGCTTGTCCAGCTAAAGACATGCTGAATAGCATCATCTTCTTCTCAAAGTCAAAAACTCCATAAGAATCACAAAGATTCTCAAAGTGATCTATATGCTCCAGGCATACTCCGAAAATAGATCATGGAATTGATCTCTCTTCACGAACTCGATCAGTTCAGGGTCAATCTCCTCTTCTGGTGTGGCTAGAAGGTGTTCTTCTCTGTAAGATGCGGCTTGCTAGACGTCTCCAGGTCGGCTGCTTCAAGGTAGGGAAGAAGGTTCTTCTTGGACTTCAAGAGAGATAGTCTTGGAGGACTATCCCAAGTAGGTGGTGGTGCTTGAGGGTTTGACATCTCTTGCTCGTCCAAGAGGTCTCTTTGAGGTGGTATGTGGCGAAGTGGGATCGCCTTTATAGGGTCAAGGACTTGTGAATCCTTTTCCATATCTAACTTGGAAAACCTGAAAAACTCAAAAACAAAAAGGAAAACGAAATCAAAAGAAATGGAAAAATAACAAAACTAAAAAGGGAAAAGAAGAACCCTAGACTAGCTCTCTTGCAAGAGCTTGTAGGTGCGAATTGGTCCCCGGCAACGGCGCCAAAAATTTGATCGCGGGATCAGGTCTTCCCTTTTCCTATCCCTGATTCTGCAAGTGCACAGGTCAGAAGTAGTAAACGGGTATCGAACACGAGGACCAGATTGCACACTACAAACTATGAGATTGAGATCGAGCTAGGGCAAACAGTATAAATTGGTTGAGTGCAGTGAAAGTAAAGGCATGCAAGTAAAGTAAGAATAAAGGAGAAGAGGGCTAAGCAATAGGATAGTCTTAAGATAAGCAATTCATGAAGCAAGATCAATCAATTAGGGTTATTGCAATTAGGTGCCATCTAGAACTCGAAACACTATGGTATGATCTTCCACTTTCGTGGCTCCGACCCCTTTGTTAATCTCCCTAGTCGCTAAACTTTTGGTATGTCCCTAGGTGATTAAATCAAGCATTAGTTCGATTAAGTTCAATTGTTCACAACCTACAAGTAAATCAACTTTCGCAGTCTAAAAGAGGTTGCCCACCAAATACTAGTTCAGGCGAATGATACAACACTTTCGAGGCTCAAATCAACCTTAGATCATATGCTAATTGGCCAGATTAACAACAAGCATTAAGTATAAGCAAAGATGAAGATTATAAGTAAAACCCTAATTTGTGATCGATCATCAAGCATACATGAATGCTATCCTTTGACTTCCTATCACTTAACAAGTAAACTACTCAGACATAGAGAAGGAACGAATTCATATTCATAAGAACAGAGATTCGAATCCTCTCTAGAAAGAGAACAAGCAAGAACAAAGTAAAAGCAAGCAAAACTTTATTAAAGATGTAAAGTATAATTGTGGTCTCTCTCCTTCTTGAGTTACAAGGCTAAAAAGAAGTATTTATAATGCACTAAGTATGAAAAAGCGGCTAGACCTAAATCTAGCTAAGTCAGCGCGGCATTGGGCTTGAATTGTATGCTCCAAAAACGGCTTCGGGTCGACCGGCCGGTTCGGACGGTCGTTCGGTGACGTCGGTCGGTCGTCGGTCGGTATCGGCTCGTACGGCGTCGGAACGATCGTGCGAACGGTTCGTGTTCGGCTGACGACGGACGGATGATAAGTTTTGGCCGATGAAACCTGGCCGGTCACGGGAGGGAGCCTTCCTGTTCGCGCGGCGATTGGTCGGCCGCGGTACATGGTTGTGCCGCGCGGCCGCGAAGCTTGCCTTCTATCTGTTCGCAGGGCGCGTCCGATGCAGGAGGTGGGTTGTGAAGTGATGTTGGGACCGCACGCGGGACGATGCCTCCCGGTCGGTACGTGGGATCGGCCGTGGATTAGCGGGAACGCGACGATAGAATGCGGGCACGGTCGCGGTACGTTCGTTCCTCGATCGGCCGGTGTGCGCGGCTCAGGATGCGAATGCTCGATAAGGCCGTCTGGACCAGTCTTCACTAATTTGATCATAACTTGAGTTCTACTCATCCAAATGATGCCAATCCAATTGCGTTGGAGAGTTAACTCACTCAGAGCACGCGGGGAACTGGTCTTGATGAAATCCATTGAGTAGATCTTTTTTAGCTCCTCCCAAAGTAGAATCTGTGACAGTTGACTGGTTTGAAGTCCAAATCCTCTGTTTTGCTCCATAATGCACCTTTTGACCTAAAATGACTCTTTGCAGTATAAATCCATAAAAACTACCTTTTAAGACAAGAATCCACTAGAAAAACCATTAGAAAACCATAGTAAAATAGCATAAAAGCATGTAAAATAGTATATCAACTCCCCCAGACTTAGATCTTTGCTTGCCCTCAAGCAAACAAATAGAACAAGAGATGAGGTTTGAAAATAAGCTTGATTCAACACTTAAAAACATGTCCTCAAAAGCGATTTGCTAAATGTCCAACTTAGAGATTCTAGAATGCAACAAGGTGAGAGATATTCATTAAGATTTAACCATGCTTATCAACATCAATCCCACTTCACAGTCACTCAAACAATGCATTCAAATCAGCAAATCCCTTTAACATTCATTAAGCAAAAACAGTGAACCAAAAACATGCAAGATCAATCAACTCATTTGGTTTCAAGGGTTTATGGGTTAAGAGACAAAGAGGGTCTCTTTTGTATGGTGGTTTAGTAACAGGGATCTCTCAAGAAAGTGGCTTTGCTTTGGCAGAAGGCTAAGTGTTAGAACCAAAGATGATGCAAGAACAGCAGCTCGAGCCGCCTAATCCTAACTCGATCGAGTTCAACACTTAGAGCTTTTTAGAACAAAATCCTAACTACCCTTTTTGGCATTTCGCCTTTGAAACTGAGGAGCTTTGCTCACTTTTCTTTTAAGAACACCTAGGGAGAGGCTTCTTGAGGTAACATCTAGCGGTTTGGGATTTTCTAAACACTTAGGGAACTTTTCTTTTCTTTTTGAGGCTTTGCCTTCTTTTCATTCTACTTAGAACCCTTTTTACTTCCTTTTTTAACTTCCCAAACCTTTACTAGACCCTTTTTAACACTGCCAACTCCCTGGACTTAAAAACTCTTTTTTTTGGTTTTTCCCAACTTTTACCACTTTTCTGGTTTTTACACCCAACTCGATCGAGCTCGAGTTGGCACCCCCAAACTTAGCCTGAAAACAATCCCAAGAGAACTAGACAACTAGAACTACTGCCCCTGCCGGTTTAAACACAACACCTTATGCTAAGCAAAGCCAAGAAAGGTTCTCACATTCGCACAAGAGATAATATGGGGTTTGAAATGAAAAGGCTTAGGTTTAAGGTAACTGTCTCAAAGATAGATCAGCTATCTGGACAAGCAAAAGGGATATGAAATAGGTAAAGAATGTCCAGATATGTATGTGGTAGCCATGAGTTGAAATCAAATGCAAGCATTGGTAATTAAAGATCAAGTTATGGTTCAAATAGATAGGGAAATGCATCAAATCACAGCAATGGTTGAATGAGATGTGCATGCAGTGATATGATCAAGATAAACATGGTTCTTGCTGCTCAATCAATCTCACCCTAATGCACAAAAGAATCTAAAAACAGGGCACTCAAGAAATCGCAAATGATGAACAAGTTTTCAAAGTCAAATCAACAATGCAAGTGAAAAATGCAATCCTAAACAAGTCTAACAAATATGAATGCAAAAAGATGAAAATATTTTTGGATTTTTTGAAAATTTTATGATTTTTTTGGTTTTTCTATGCAAAAGATAATGAAAAACTAAGAACAAAGAAAACAAGGTTAAATCATCTCTTGAACCCTCCCCCAAACTTAAATCACACAGTCCCTTGTGTGAGAAAATTTAGTGAAAGATTCAAGAGGGCAAAACCAAGAAAAAAAAAAAATGCAAGAAAATATGAAATGGTATACAAGGGTTGGTGTTTGATACCTCAGTGCCCCCCAAAGAACTGGGAGGCTAGGTCGTGGTCTGGAGATGGGACGGCCATCAGGAGCACTCCATGCACTGGGTTCATGCGCTCGATCGAGCTTGCGGCTCCTCTTCTTCTTCATCTCAAAGTGTGTGGCTCCCTTGGCCTTGGAGGAGCTGGCTTGCTCGAACTGCCGTATGGGTCCAGTGGCTCTGGGGAAGTCCTGGTACTGCGTTGGATCGTACTCGAATCCAGGGTTCTCAAACTCCCTCAGGTCAACTCGACCCTCAGCTCGATCGAGTTGAGTTTCCTCTGTTTGGACTCGATCGAGTCCTGGTCGAGCTGGAGCGTCTGGCCTTGGAACTCTTCCTCCTCCTCTGCGTGTTGTCTTCTCCTTCCCTTGGCTCGAAATGAAGAGGCTCTTGGGCAGGGAGCCTCCTTGGAGTGGTGAGAAGGATCTACTCCTAGGGAATGTGGGGGCCATGGACTTCTTCTTCTTGCTTGAAGAACCAGAAACCTTCTTCTCCAAACTCTTGATCTTGCTCACCATCTTGTCCATGGACTTTTGCATCTTTCTCATGGCCTTCCCTTGCCACTTGTTGAACTTTTGGAGAAGTCCAATCCTCTTGTGAGCAGCCACAACAGAGGGGTTCATCCTTGGAGCCTCATACTCCTCAAAATAGTAGCACTCAGGCTCACCCAAATCCTCATCACTCGACTTGGTCCTCAGCTCGATCCTCAGCTCGATCGAGTTCAGGCTCCTCTTCTCGCAAATCATCCTCATGCCCAACTAATGTGTACACTGGGGGTCTGAAGTCAATGTTCTCACCCCTGACGACTGTGGTGAGCTCAGGGTTGGGCAGGAGAAGCTTGGAAGGGCCAGCCAATGGGTGTGTGAACTTGAATTGGTATCCCATCCAATTCCTTGTGCTCAATGAGGAGGTTGGTCTTGCAGAACTTGATGTCCATCCATCCGCTGGAGTTGCCTTCTTCTTGTTTAATTGACCCCAGCTGCACAGAGGATGGTGTGATGATCCCTCCAACACTTAGCCTTTTCCCTTTTGATGAGTGTTGTAGGCTGTGGCTGTAGGAGAGAGCTGATCTCAAGGAGGGCATGAGGTTCCCTGCGTGTGCTATCTCCTCTGACTTCTTCCCATCACTTGTGCGTGAGATGATGGGCTTAATCCCCATGTCAAGGAGCTTACTTCTCCTTCATTGATTGTCCCTGTGGCTTTCCTTGCAAAGAAGGTGTTGGCAAGGCCTTGTGCACATATCTCAGCACTGGACTCCTGATCTGAGCAGCCTTGGACCTTGAGAAGAGTAACTCCCTTCAGCTATTGTAGCCCAACACTTTGGAGCTCATTCTCCTTGATGTCCCAATGGTTCCCTCTCCATAAGTGAACCCAAACAGTATCTCAAGCTGCCTAAAGGTCACCATCTTCTTTCTCCTCTTTGCCAAGAATGTGATCCATCCCCAGCCTTGGTCCAAGTCAGCTCGATCGAGCTCATCATACTTGTGGTACCTCATCGATGCCAAAAACTCACAAGTGAGCTCCTTGTAAGACTCCATGCGGTGAGAGAAGAACTTGGCCAAGTGCATGTTCTTGAGCACCAACTCCACATCCTCAAAGATTCCAAGAGCCCTCATTGGTCATCATGTGGGTACTTGGTCTCACAAAGTCCATGGAGAAGAGAGCATTGTAGTGCTCTTGGTACATGGGGAGCTCATCCTCCTCTTCTTGTGGCTCAGCCTCCTCCATGGCTCATCTTGGTTACTCTCATGCCACTTTCATCAACCTCTGATTACCTCCTCTCCTTCTTCTTCACTTCAGATCATCACCTTTCTCTTCCAAGTTCACCCCAATCTCAAACTCTCCTTGCTCACTCTCACTACTAATGGGGTCATTCCTCTTCTTGGTCCTCCTTTCTTCCCTCAATCTCTCACTCTCAGACTCCTCAGAGTACATATCCCTCTGCATCAGACTTCCATCCTCTGATCATCCTTCCAAATCGGCTTGCATCTTAGCCTTCTTTCCTTGCATTGCTTGATTCACCCTCAACCATTCTCCTCTGTGCGAAGCACGGCTTCCCTCACTGTTTGTCATCTTGTTAGCTGTTTTTCAACTAAGTACCTGAAATTCATCAAAGATTCCAAAGAATTAGAGTTGTAATGATCGGTTTGGTCAACTCGACACCACTCGATCGAGTCAAAAAACTCGAGTGACAAACTCGATCGAGCTAGGTGAAAACAGAGTATAACCGAACCTAATCAAGTATTAAGAGCTGGAAAGGATGCTAATCAATCAAATTGAACCAAGAACATAAGTAATTGGAACAATGAGCAATTCTAGTGAAGAACAAGCATCCTAGCCAATTACCAAACTCAAATTCAATTTTAAGCACATGCAACAATTCAATGGCAAAACAGAGGTGAGGTGAAATGATATGAAGCAATTACTCAAGAACAAGTCCACAAGGGACACATGCAATCAAAATCAAGAGAAACACAATAGAGAGGAATCGAAACTGAAGGATTTGGGTTAGGGTTCATACCTTGCTTGAATGATGATTGAAAGAACAGTAGCTAGAACTAAAGCAATTAAGAAAGAACAAGAAGAAATCGCAAAAACTTGAAGAGAGCTTGAAGATTTCGGATTTTTCTTAGAGAGAAGAGAGATGATGATTTCAGAAAATTGAGTGTGGGAGAGAGAGAGGGGTTCGATCGAGTTATGGGGAAGAGGGAGTGTTTGAGATGTGTGGTTGAGGATTAAAAGATGAAAAAAGAGGGGACAAAAGCTAGGGTTTTTCTGATCGAAATTAGGGAAGTGGGGGACCAAAATTTACATGTGGGACCCACTCCCTTGACCAAGGAAAACGGTTAGAAATTTGAAATTTCAAAAACTTACCTTGGTCGAGTTGTGGAACTCGATCGAGTTACCCTTTGTTTCTAGCTCGATCGAGCTGTCGGTCGAGCTGGCTCCTTGTCACCTAAACTTAACTTATTGAAAGGTTAAAGACACAAAACTAGATAGAAATTGCAATAAAGAATATGTACAAGGATAGTCATGGGACTTCCTCCCAAGTGAGCTTGTTTAAGGTCCCATAGCTTGACCTTTACCTTTTAGGCATTGGTTGAGCTAGTCCCACCATCAAGGGTGATAGTGAGGACTTGAGACAGAAGCTCCTTTAGCTTGGTTGGGTCCCTGGATTGCTCTGAAGTGACCAAGGCCTTGGCTCTAGAGAATGGTCTTGATCTCCCCTTGTACCTTATCTTGTACTCAATCTTCCCATTTTCAAATTGGTGGGGAACAAAGGTCATAGTGAGCTGAGATGGCTTGGTGAGGAAACCTGAGCTGGTGGGTCTTTCTTTTCTCTCCCACAAGTGCCTTTGAGGCTGCATCCTCCCCTTCTTTTTGAGCGCTTCCTAGTGGCTCATCAAACAAAGCTTGAGGCTTTCCTTCATCAAGGACACAAGGTGCTTGAACAAGTCTATCAGCTCGTGGCCTATCAGATCGTGGTCTCTCAACTCTAGCCTCTCAAGGCGTGGTTTCTCAATCCTTGGTCCCTTATCAACTCTTTGATCCTTCTCAACCTTATCTCTCAAACTCTTGGTTCTTTGTCAACCTTTCCTTCACAACCTTTGTAACTTCAGGAGTCTTGGAACTGAGAGGAGTGCTTTCAATTGTGGCACAAAAGTCTGATCCTCTAGGCTGCAAGCGATAAGACACCAAACTATTCACCTTGTGAAGAATCACTTCTTGCTTGTGAAAGTCTATTGAAGCGCCAACTGTGCTAAGGAATGGGGTTCCCAATAGCAGAGGTAGATCCTTCTCTTCTTCCATCTCCATGACAGTGATCAGTTTGGATGATGCATTCTCCTATTTTCAAGTGATAGTTCTTGAACACACCAAGAGGAGACTTAGAAGTTGCATCTCCAAACATGATTGAAGTAGTAGGGCGCTGCAATGCTCCAGCAATGCCAGCTTTTCTGCCATTGTGAGGGAGATCAGGTTGATGCTTGCACCAGAATCCACCAAGGCATTGTCAAGCTCAATATGCCCAAGTGTGCAAGGGAGAGTGAATTTCCCTTGATCCTTCACCTTTGGTAAGAAAGTAGGTGAGGTAAGCAGGTTGATTTGGTGAGTAGACTCCTCAGAACCTCTGAAACTTATCAATGTTAGCCATAACATCTTGAATCATCTTCATTTGCTCAAATGCCTCACTCATGCTATATAGAGGCAACTCAATTCCAATCTCACTGAGATCTCTTCTGAACTTGTGAATCACTTCCTTATGGCTTGACTGAGTAGGCGAGATGAGGAGGTCAACTGGCTGGTAAGGATCAAGCAAAATCGGTTTGAGGACTGATGATCGACTCGATCGAGCTAGAGTTCGACTCGATCGAGCTGCCGATCGAGCTTGTTGTGCGAGCTCAACTGGTGAAGTGTGAATGGCTATGGGAGTAGCTTGCACTCAGGTTGATCAATATGGACTTGATGTACTTGCATTTTACATGGTTTTAGCCCCTCTTTTATGCCATCTTTTGCATAGTTTCATTCACCCAAAGCATCATTTCTTGATGTTTTCCCTTCTTTTGCATACATAGTAGTTTTAGGCTTGCATTTGCATACATGTGCACGTTTGATGTCTTAATCAGGTCATTTGGAGCTAATTGGAACATTGCCTATCACTGGAGACTAGTTGAGGAAGGAAAGACTCTGCCCCATGTACGGACCCGCACTCGGTCGAGCTAGTGAGATGCGTCCGAAGTATCGTATCAAATGAAGGGTTTACACTCCGATTCAGCCTCTGACTTCTTCTTGGAAGTTGTGGATAATTGAGTTAGCTTTCGTCTGGAGGTGGTTTCATGTCATTCGGACCAGCGGTTCAGAAGATACGACGATATTGGTTGGACTCGACCCACCAGCTCGACCGGCCAGTTTCCAACTCGATCGAGCTGCTTTTCCAGGAGTCAAAGTCAAACCCGAAAAATGTTGCTTCCCTTTGACTCCCCTTTGACCCTAAACCTAGTTTGCTTTACTATAAATGGCATTGAGCCACGAAATTAAACATAGCTTTGGCTCAACTTTTAATTAATCTTGTATTTGCATTTCCCTTTTTTACTTTTTAGCCTCTCTTTGTGTTCTTGAGCTCTTGCTCATAGAACCCTAGATCTAGGCTTTGTTATTGTGTTTTGCACTTGCTTATTTCAATAAAAGTTGTTTATTTTATCTCCTTTATCTTTCAATGTCTATTTCATTGCATTTGGTTGTTTATTTTATCATGTGTAGTGAGTAGTTCCATTTAGGGCTTAAGATGGGATAGATTAGAGGTTGTTTATGCTTAATCCTTCTTGCTTATGTTCTTAATCTAGAAATCTCTCTCTTTTGGACAAACCTTAAGGCTACATGACCACTACCCCTGGCTTGTATGTCCATAGGCGATTCTCCACATGGAAGTGATGGAAATCGTTGGAAAAGGTCCACTAAGAGCTCCAATAACTCTTGCTCTCGAAATGGAGTTCATAGGGGTTGGATGGATTAGTTTGAGCAATGATCCTATGGCCTCCAAGGCTTGATTCTCACTGGCTAACCCCCTGTTTCTGAGATCAAGTCTTGGTTGATAGCTTTCACCTTGGGAAAGGGTTAGCTAGGCATTGAGAAGCTCAATATCAAGAGATACCTTGATACAAGTTGTTTAAGAGCAAGATGATTAAGTATAGCCTCCCTTTAGCTAAAACCCTGTCTTTAACCCTAATCTTCGCATTAGCATTTTAAAGTTTGCACCTTTATCGCTTTTCATTGCATTTCCTCTGTTTTTACACCAACTCGACCCTCAACTCGATCGAGCTCACCAACTCGACCCTCAACTCGATCGAGCTCATCAACTCGATCGAGCTCTTGGTCGAGCTCATCAACTCGATCGAGCTCTTGGTCGAGCTCCCTTGCATCTGCTTGTTCTTGTTAATTTCTTGCATTTAGCTGCTTTCTTTTATTTTCTGCTTTGCATTTCCGTTATATTAGGTTGTTTAGTTGTTACATCCATCTTCATTTATCATTTGGCTTGAATTGCATAGTTCCTGCATAGTTCTATAGAGTAATCAGCTTCCCATTTGGATTGACACCTCAAATGCTACAATGACATGAGTAGCTGATTTTGAGTAATTGATAGTAAAATCCTGTTATCAAGACTCCAGGAGCCTCATTAGCAACAATCTCGTCGTCATTCAGCAGCAAACAGAACTCTTCCATGACTCTCTCTTGATCTTTCTCTTCTTCTAGACCTTCTTGAATGAAGATGACCTTGCATTGTTCTTTGGGGTTCTGAACAGCTTTACCAGGTAGTTGTCCTTGCTTTGTAGCAGCAGCAACAGAAGAAGCATGATTCTCCAGAGAGTAAACTCTTGTGTTGAGATTCTCAATCTTGGAGTTGATTTTAGCCAACTTCTTGCTTGTGTCCACAACACCATCAGCTTGACCTTGAAGCAACTGTTTAAGCATAGCCTTGAGCTCATGCTCTGGTGTAGGCGCAGGCTGGGGTGGTTGGTGGGGAAAGCCAGGTGGTATGTGCATTTGTCTGACCAGGAAAAGTCCCTTAGGGCCTTGGTAGTTGTTTTAGGACCATACCCATGTTGTGGAGCTTGACTCGATCGAGCTTGCTTGTTGTTGAGGATAAATATTGGTCCTGAGGGTTAGCAACATCAGTGTTGCGGTATGACATGGCTGGGTTGGACTTGTAATTATAGTATCCTTTGTTGTAACCTCTTGCCCATTGCTCATGTAGCATACCTCAGCAAATTGTGTATCCTCCCCTTCTTGGACTGGTTCCATCTCTCAGCAGACACAAAGTTGACTTTCTTCATTGTGGACTGAGCTAGGATAGCTTATCCAACTTCTCATTCAACCTTACATCTTTTCTCAATTTCTCATCGACTCGATCGAGTGGTGGGTCGAGCTCCGGTTGGTGCGATCATACTCTTCTCCATAGCTTCCATTTGAGTTTGCTATGTTCTCCACAAGCTGCCAACCATCATCCACATCCTGCCTGTGTCCAACATCTCTCTATATCCTTGCCAAACAACCTCTATAAAGAGTAGAGAGTAGTGATTCATTGTTGAATCCATGGTGTGGGCACTGACTTGTGTAGCCCTTTGAACCTCTCCCAAGCCTCTGCGAATGTCTCATTGTTTCGCTGGATGAAGCTGGATATCTCTCCTCTAAGCTTGGCTGTGCGACCGGTGGAGAAAAACTTAGCAAGAAAGGCCTTCTTGCATTCATCCCAAGTGGTGATTGTGCCATGGGGCAAGCTCTTCTCCCATTGGTGAGCTTTGTCAGCTAGAGACATAGGAAAGAGTCTCAGCTTGATGGCATCTTCAGAGACACCATTGATCTTTGTCAAATCACAAAGCCTATCAAACTCATCAAGGTGGTCAATGGGGTCTTCACTTGGCAATCCATGGAACATCTTGTTCTGGACAAGGTTGATCATTCCCAGCTTGATCTCAAAGTTGTGGTTCTGCACTGGTGGTGGAACAATCCCTTGTCTCTGTTGGTGGCGGTTTGGAGCATCTCCTTGACCAATCGGTCGAGTTTGCCTAGCTCGACCGAGTCCATTCCCAAAGGGTTTCCATTCCCCTCTGGTACATCCATTGTATCAGCAACAAGCACCTCAGGTTCCACTTGTACCCTCTGACCTTCTCTTTCTACCCGTTGTGAAATCTAGCTCGACCAAGTCTTCTGTTGACCGACTCGATCGAGTTCGCATACACCTGCAAAAAGAGACAAAAACCCAGCAGTACAATAGAACAGGGGTGGTATAGCTTGATCGTCCAAGTGTGTTTGAAACTCAAATGCAACAAAAATATTCCCAAATCGGCAACGGCGCCAAATTGATGATAGGATTTTGTGTGTGATGATGATATGATATGAAATGAAATGAGGTGGAATGCAACAGTGGTAATGAAGATGGATGGTATGGTGCAAACACAATCACAATCAATCAATTCCCTTAACCATCATAGTCATTGAAGTATAAGGGTTATCAATCCAAAATGGGAAATTGTCACTCTATGAGAATATGAAACAACAAGGAAGTCAAGCAAGCAGTAATAGATGGTAAGTAACACTAACAACCTAATGAAATGAAATGCAAAGCAGAAAGTAAAGAAAGCAGTAAGCAAGCAGCTCGACCAAGGACTCGAGTCGAGTGGAACAGAGTACCAGCTCGATCGAGTTTAGGGTCGAGTTGAGCAAAAAGCTAAAGGCAGACTTTAACAAGCTAAGAGAGAATTAGGGTTCAAGACAGGGTTTTGCAATCAGGAAGACTACACTTAATCAATCTTGCTCTTAAAACTCCTTGTATCAAGGCTTCTCTTGATATTGGGCTTCTCAATGCCTAGCCAACCCTTTCCCAAGGTGAAGGCTATCAACCAAGGAATGATCTCAGAAACAGGGGGTTAGCCAGTGAGAATCAAACCCTTGGAGGCCATAGGATCATTGCCCAAACTAATCCATCCAACCCCTTAGACCTCTATTTCGAGAGCAAGAGATATTGGAGCTCTTAGTGGATCTTTTCCAGCGAATTTCCATCACTTCCATGTGGGGAGTCGCCTAAGGACTTACAAGCCAGGGGTAGTGGTCATGTAGCCTTAAGATTATCCAAAAGAGAGAGAATCTAGATTAAGACCATAAGCAGAAGGATTAAGCATATGAAACCTCTAATCTATCCCATCTCAAACCCTAATGGGTAACTACTCACTACACATGAATGTAAACACAAGCAAATGCAATGAAAAGACATCATAAGAAAGAGGAGATGAAATAAACAACTTTTATTGAAATAAGCAAGTGCAAATACAAAGAGAAATCCAGGATCTAGGATTCAAGAAGCAAGAGCTTCAAGAACACAAAGATGGTTAGATTCTAAAAAGTAAAAAATACAAATTAAAAGAAACTAAAACAAAAATAATCTAAAGCTTGGTGTTTTTTCGTGGCTTAGAGCCTTTAAATACAAAGGAGATTAGGTTTAGGGTCAAAGGAAGTCAAGGGGGAAGCAACATTTTTCGGGTTTGACTGTTGACTTCTCAGCTCGATCGAGTTGAAGCTTGGCCGGTCGAGTTGAGGAACTCGACCGGTTGGTCGAGTAGACGGTCGAGCTGGTCTTCAAGATGGCTTCTCCTTCTTCCTTTGCGTATCCAGTTGAGCTGCGTCCATGCCAAGTCCCTCCATGCTCCTCACGTCCCATATGCTCCAGAATGCTCCAAAAGACCTATTTCAAAGGACCAAACATGCATATGTATGCAAATGCAACCTAAAACTAACATGAATGCATAAGAAGAGAAAAGGAACAAGATATGATGCAAATGGATGCTAAAACTATGCAAAAGATGCATAAAAGATGTACTAAAACTATGTAAAATGCAAGTACATCAACACAATACTTCATCCAGGAAGTGGTCCCCGACAACGGCGCCAAAAACTTGATCGCGGGATCAGGTCTTCCCTTTCCTATCCCTGATTCTGCAAGTGCACAGGTCAGAAGTAGTAAACGGGTATCGAACACGAGGACCAGATTGCACACTACAAACTATAAGATTGAGATCGAGCTAGGGCAAACAGTATGAGTTGGTTGAGTGCAGTGAAAGTAAAGGCATGCAAGTAATAAGAAAGATGAAATCAATAGGAGAAGAGGGCTAAGCAATAGGATAGTCTTAAGATAAGCAATTCATGAAGCAAGATCAATCAATTAGGGTTATTGCAATTAGGTGCCAATCTAGAACTTGAAACACTATGGTATGATCTTTCCACTGTCGAGGCTCCGACCCCTTTGTTAATCTCCCTAGTCGCTAAACTTTTGGTATGTCCCTAGGTGATTAAATCAAGCATTAGTTCGATTAAGTTCAATTGTTCACAACCTACAAGTAAATCAACTTTCGCAGTCTAAAAGAGGTTGCCCACCAAATACTAGTTCAGGCGAATGATACAGCACTTTCGAGGCTCAAATCAACCTTAGATCATATGCTAATTGGCCAGATTAACAACAAGCATTAAGTATAAGCAAAGATGAAGATTATAAGTAAAACCCTAATTGTGATCGATCATCAAGCATACATGAATGCTATCCTTTGACTTCCTATCACTTAACAAGTAAACTACTCAGACATAGAGAAGGAACACGAATTCATATTCATAAGAACAGAGATTCGAATCCTCTCTAGAAAGAGAACAAGCAAGAACAAAGTAAAAGCAAGCAAAACTTTATTAAAGATGTAAAGTAAATTGTGGTCTCTCTCCTTCTTGAGTTACAAGGCTAAAAAGAAGTATTTATAATGCACTAAGTATGAAAAAGCGGCTAGACCTAATCTAGCTAAGTCGGCGCCGGCTTGGGCTTGAATTGTGTGAATTGGGCTTCAAAAACGGCTTCGGGTCGACCGCGGCGTTCGGACGGTCGGTCGGGACGATCGGCCGGACGTCGGGTCGTGTCGGCCATCGGACGTCGGAACGATCGTGGCCGGACAGTTTTCGTGTTCGGCCGTGGGTCGGACGGATGGATAAGTTGGCCGATGAAACTTGGCCGGACGGGACGATGGCTTCCTGGTCGGCGGATGGTCGGCCGCGGTACATGAGTTGTGCCGCGCGGCCGCGAAGGCTTGCTTCCCGGCGCGCGCGGCGCGTCGTGCGCGGATGTGGCGTGTGAAGTGGTTGGCCGACCGCGGGACGATGCTTCCCGGGTCGTGTACGTATCGGCCGTGGACTTGGCGACGCGGACGGATGTGGCCGACGCGGAACATTCGTTCCTCGGCGGCCGTGCGGCTCGGCGCGATTCTCGATAGAGCCGTCTGGACAGTCTTCACTATTTTGGCTATAACTCCTTTTCTACTCATCCAAATGATGCCAATCCAATTGCGTTGGAAAGTTAACTCAATCAGAGCACGCAGGGAACTGGTCTTGATGAAATCCATTGAGTAGATCTTTTTTAGCTCCATCCAAAGTTGATGCAGTGGCATTGACTGGTTTGAAGTCCAAATCCTCTGTTTTGCTCCATAATGCACCTTTTTACCTAAAATGACTCTTTGCAGTATAAATCCATAAAAACTACCTTTTAACACAAGAATCCACTAGAAAACCATTAGAAAACCATAGTAAAATAGCATAAAAAGCATGTAAAATGCAAGTACATCAACACCCCCAAACTTGAACTTTGCTTGCCCTCAAGCAAACAAATAGAACAAGAAAGAGATGAGGTTTGAAAACAAGCTGATTCAACACTTAAAAACATGTCCTCAAAAGCGATTTGCTAAATGTCCAACTTAGAGATTCTAGAATGCAACAAGGTGAGAGATATTCATTAAGATTTAACCATGCTTATCAACATCAATCCCACTTCACAGTCACTCAAACAATGCATTCAAATCAGCAAATCCCTTTAACATTCATTAAGCAAAAACAGTGAACCAAAAACATGCAAGATCAATCAACTCATTTGGTTTCAAGGGTTTATGGGTTAAGAGACAAAGAGGGTCTCTTTTGTATGGTGGTTTAGTAACAGGGATCTCTCAAGAAAGTGGCTTTGCTTTGGCAGAAGGCTAAGTGTTAGAACCAAAGATGATGCAAGAACAGCAGCTCGAGCCGCCTAATCCTAACTCGATCGAGTTCAACACTTAGAGCTTTTTAGAACAAAATCCTAACTACCCTTTTTGGCATTTCGCCTTTGAAACTGAGGAGCTTTGCTCACTTTTCTTTTAAGAACTTCCTAGGGAGAGGCTTCTTGAGGTAACATCTAGCGGTTTGGGATTTTCTAAACACTTAGGGAACTTTTCTTTCCTTTTTGACACTTGAGGCTTTGCCTTCTTTTCATTCTACTTAGAACCCTTTTTACTTTCCTTTTTTAACTTCCCAAACCTTTACTAGACCCTTTTTAACACTGCCAACTCCCTGGACTTAACTAAACTCTTTTTCCTTTGGGTTTTTCCCAACTTTTACCACTTTTCTGGTTTTTACACCCAACTCGATCGAGCTCGAGTTGGCACCCCCAAACTTAGCCTGAAAACAATCCCAAGAGAACTAGACAACTAGAACTACTGCCCCTGCCGGTTTAAACACAACACCTTATGCTAAGCAAAGCCAAGAAAGGTTCTCACATTCGCACAAGAGATAATATGGGGTTTGAAATGAAAAAGGCTTAGGTTTAAGGTGTGGTAACTGTCTCAAAGATAGAGATCAGCTATCTGGACAAGCAAAGGGATATGAAAATAGGTAAAGAATGTCCAGATATGTATGTGGTAGCCATGAGTTGAAATCAAATGCAAGCATTGGTAATTAAAGATCAAGTTATGGTTCAAATAGATAGGGAAATGCATCAAATCACAGCAATGGTTGAATGAGATGTGCATGCAGTGATATGATCAAGATAAACATGGTTCTTGCTGCTCAATCAATCTCACCCTAATGCACAAAAGAATCTAAAAACAGGGCACTCAAGAAATCGCAAAAGATGGACAAGTTTTCAAAGTCAAATCAACAATGCAAGTGAAAAATGCAATCCTAAACAAGTCTAACAAATATGAATGCAAAAAGATGAAAATATTTTTGGATTTTTTGAAAATTTTATGATTTTTTTGGTTTTTCTATGCAAAAGATAATGAAAAACTAAGAACAAAGAAAACAAGGTTAAATCATCTCTTGAACCCTCCCCCAAACTTAAATCACACAGTCCCTTGTGTGAGAAAATTTAGTGAAAGATTCAAGAGGGCAAAACCAAGAAAAAAAAAAAAAATGCAAGAAAATATGAAATGGTATATACAAGGGTTGGTGTTTGGATACCTCAGTGCCCCCAAAGAACTGGGAGACTAGGTCGTGGTCTGGAGATGGGAGACGGCCATCAGGAGCCTCATGCAACTGGGGGCCTCTGCTCACTCGATCGAGCTTGCGGCTCCTCTTCTTCTTCTTCTCAAATGTGTGTGGCTTCCTTGGCCTTGGTGGAGCATTGGTAGCTCGACTGTCCATAGGGGTTCCATCTACTCGGGGAGTCCTGGTAAGGGTGGATCGTACTCAAATCCAGGATCCTCGAACTGGGGCTCCTCCTCAACTCGACCGTCAGCTCGATCGAGTTGAGTTTCCTCTGTTTGGACTCGATCGAGTCCGGTGGTCGAGCTGGAGCGTCTGGCCTTGGAACTCTTCCTCCTTCTCTGCGTGTTGTCTTCTCCTTCCCTTGGCTCGAAAGAAGAGGCTCTGTGAGGCTCTTGGGCAGGGAGCCTCCTTTGGGTGGTGAGGAGTGACTCCTAGGGAAAGTGGGAGCTTGGGTGCCTTCTTCTTCTTGCTTGAAGAACCAGAAACTTTCTTCTCCAAGCTTGATCTTGCTCACCATCTTATCCATGGACTTTTGCATCTTCTCATGGCCTTCCCTTGCCACTTGTTGAACTTTTGGAGAAGTCCAATCCTCTTGTGGCAGCCACAACAGAGGGGTTCATCCTTGGAGCCTCATACTCCTCAAAGTAATAGCACTCAGGCTCACCCAAATCCTGCACTCCATCTTCAGCTTGATCCTCAGCTCGATCCTCAGCTCGATCGAGCTCGATCTCTCTTCTTGCAAATCTCTTCATGCCCAACCAAAGTGTACACAGGGGGTCTGAAGTCAATGTTTGTACCCCTAGGACCGTGGTGAGCTCAGGGTTGGGCAGAAGAAGCTTGGAAGGGCCAGCCGTGGGTGTGTGAACTTGAATTGGAATCTCCCATCCAACTCCTTGTGCTCAATGAGGAGGTTGGTCTTGCAAAACTTGATGTCCATCCAACCAGCTGGGGTTGGAGTAGACCTTCTCTTGTCCACTTGAACTCCAGCTGCACAAAGAATTGGTGTGATGACCCCTCCAACACTAAGCTTCCTTCCTCTTTGGTGCCTAGTGTTGTAAGCTGTGACCTTGTAGGCTTGGAGCTGCTCAAGGAGAGGCATGAGATTCCCTGCGTGTGCCCTATCTCCTCTGATCTTCTTCCCATCCTTGTGCGTGAGATGATGGGCTTGATTCCCATGTCAAGGAGCTTCACTTCTCCCTCATTGATTGTCCAGTGGCTTTCCTTGCAAAGAAGGTGTTGGCAAGAGCCTTGTGACATATCTAAGCACTGGGCTTCTGATCTGGCAGCCTTGGACCTTGAGGAAGAGTACCCCTCTTCAGCGATTGTAGCCCATACTCTTTGGAGTTCTTCTTCCTTGATGTTCCATGGTTACCTTCTCCATAGTGAACCCAAACAGTATCTCAAGCTGCCTAAAGGTCACCATCTTCTTCTCTCCCTTTGCCAAGAAGTTATGTACCCCCAGCCTTGGTCCAACTCAGCTCGATCGAGCTCATCAAACTCGTGATGCTTCATCGACGCCAAAAACTCACAAGTGAGCTCCTTGTAAGACTCCATGCGGTGAGAGAAGAACTTGGCCAATTGCATGTTCTTGAGCACCAACTCCACATCCTCAAAGATCCAAGATCTCTCATGTGTCATCATGTGGGTACTTGGTCTCCACAAAGTCCATGGAGAAGAGAGCATTGTAGTGCTCTTGGTACATGGGGAGCTCATCCTCCTCTTGCTCTCCTCAGCCTCTTCCATGGCTCATCTTGGTTCTCTTGTCATCTTCATCAACCAATTGGTTCACCTCTTCTCCTTCCTCATCACTCTCAGTTTCCTCACTCCTTCCTTCATTTGGAGAGCCATTTCCTCCTCTTGAACAAGGTTCACTCCAATCTCAAACTCTCCTTGCTCACTCTCACTACTATAGGGTCATTCCTCTTCTTGGTTCTCCTTTCTCCCTCAGCCTCTCACTCTCAGACTGTTCCTCAGAGTAGACAATCCTCTGCATCAGATTCTTCCATCCTCTGATCATCTTCTCCAAATCGGCTTGCATCTTAAGCCTTTCTCTCTTGCATTGCTTGACTCACCCTCAACCATTCTCCTCTGTGAAGCGGCTTCCCTCACTGTTTGTCATCTTGTTACTCTGTTTCTTCACTAAAGTACCTGAAATGCATCAAAGATTACAAAGAATTAGAGTTGTAATGATCGGTTTGGTCAACTCGACACTCAGCTCGATCGAGTCAAAAAACTCGAGTGACAAACTCGATCGAGCTGGGTGAAAACAGAGTATAACCAAACCTAATTCAAGATTAAGAGCTGGAAAAGATGCTAATCAATCAAATTGAACCAAGAACAACTAGTAAATGGAACAATGAGCAACTATAGAGAAGACTAAGCATCTTAACCAATACCAAACTCAAATTCAATTTCAAGCACATGCAACAAGTTTAAAGGCAAAACAGAGGTGAGGTGAAACAAACTAACAAGATTATACAGCAGAGGCGAAATATGAGGGCAATTACTCAAGAACAAGTCCACAAGGGACACATGCAATCAAAAATCAAAGGAAACAAGCAATAGTGAAATCGAGATGGAGAATCAAGGGTTTAGGGTTCATACCTTGCTTGAATGATGAATTGAAGACAGTAAACAAGAACCCAAGCAAAACAATGAAGAACAAGAGAAATCGCAAAAACTTAAGAGAGAAAGAGAAAATTCGATTTTCTTGTGGTGAAGAGAGAGAGAGATGAGTTTCAGAAATTTTAAGATTGTGGGAGAGAGAGAGGTGGATTCGATCGAGTTATGGGGAAGAGGGGTGTTTGAGATGTGTGGTTGAGATTAAAAGATGAAATAAAGAGGGAACAAGAAGCTAGGGATTCTCTGATCAAATTAGGGTAGTGGGGGACCAAAATCAGCTTGTGGGACCCACTCCCTTGACCAAGAAAACGGTTATGAATTTGAAATTCAAAAACTTACCTCGGTCGAGTTGTGTAGCTCGATCGAGTTGCCCTGGTTTCTAGCTCGATCGAGCTATCGGTCGAGCTGGCTTTTGACACCTAAACTTAACTTATTCAAAGGTTAAAAACATAAAGATAGATAGAAATTGCATAAATAGAGTATGTACAAGGATAAACATGGGACTTCCTCCCAAGTGAGCTTGTTTAAGGTCCCATAGCTTGACCTTTACCTTCTTAGGCATTGGTTGAGCTAGTCCCACCATCAAGGGTGATAGTGAGGACTTGAGACAGAAGCTCCTTTAGCTTGGTTGGGTCCCTGGACTGTTCTGAAGTCACCAAGGCCTTGGCTCTAGAGAATGGCCTTGATCTCCCCTTGTACCTTATCTTGTACTCAATCTTCCCATTTTCAAACTTGGTGGGGAACAAAGTCATTGTGAGCTGAGATGGCTTGACTGAAGGGGCCTGAGCTGGTGGATCCTTTCTTTTATCTCCTGGTCTTGCCTTAGAGGCTGCATCCTCCCCTTCTTTTAGAGCCCTTCCTAGTGGCTCATCAAACAAAGCTTGAAGGCTCTCTTCATCAAGCACACAAGGGGCTTGAACAAGTCTCTCAGCTCTTGGCCTATCAGATCGTGGTTTCTCAACTCTAGCCCTCTCAAGACGTGGCTTCTCAATCCTTGGTCCTCTCTCATCCTTATCCTTCCCAACTCTTGGTTCCTTGTCAACCCTTTCCTTCACAACCTTTGTAGCTCCATGACTCTTAGAACTGAGATTGGTACTGTCAATTGTGGCACAAAAGTCTGAACCTCTAGGCTGCAAGCGATATGACACCAAACTATTCACCTTGTGAAGGATCACTTCTTGCTTGTGAAAGTCTATTGAAGCGCCAACTGTACTAAGGAAAGGGGTTCCCAATAACAAAGGCAAATCCTTCTCTTCTTCCATTTCCATCACAGTGAGATCAGTTTGGATGATGCATTCTCCAATTTTCAAGTGATAGTTCTTGAACACTCCAAGAGGAGACTTAGAAGTTGCATCTCCAAACATGATTGAAGTAGTAGGGCGCTGCAAGGCTCCAGCTATGCCTAGCTTCTCTGCCATGGAGAGAGAGATCAGATTGATGCTTGCTCCAGAATCCACTAAGGCATTGTCAATCTCAAGATGCCCAAGTGTGCAAGGGAGAGTGAATTTCCCTTGATCCTTGACCTTTGGTAGGAAGGTGGGTGAAGTAAGCAGGTTGAACTGATGAGTAGACTCTTGTAGGACCTCTGAAACTTTATCACTGTTGGCTAGAACATCCTTGACCATTTGCATTTGATCAAATGCCTCACTCATGCTATCCATAGTAGGCAACTCAATTCCAATCCCACTGAGATCTCTTCTGAACTTGTGAATCACTTCCTTGTGACCTTGACTAAGTAGGCGAGACGAGGAAGCGGCAACCGGTTGATAAGGATCAAGCAAAACAGGCTGTCGGACAGAAGAGGTCGGACTCGATCGAGCTAGAGTTGGACTCGATCGAGCTGCCGATCGAGCTTGTCGTGCGAGCTCAACTGGTGAAGTGTGAATGGCCACAGTAGGTGCATGCACTTCTGGTTGATCAATCTGGACTCCAGGAGCCTCAGCAGCAACAATCTCTTCATCATTCAGCAGTAAACAAAAATCTTCAATGACCCTTTCTTGATCCTCTTCTTCAACAAGTCCTTCTTGAGTGAAGATGACCTTGCACTGTTCCTTGGGGTTCTGAATAGCTTTACCAGGTAGTTGTCCTTGCTTTGTAGCAGCAGCAACAGAAGAAGCATGATTCTCCAGAGAGTAAACCCTTGTGTTGAGGTTCTCGATCTTAGAGTTTATTTCAGCTAGCTTCTTGCTTGTGTCCACTACCCCATCAGCTTGCCCTTGAAGTAGTTGCTTTAGCATTGCTTTGAGCTCATTCTCTTGTGAAGGTGCAGGCTGGGGCGGTTGGTGGGGGAAGCCTGGTGGGATATTCATTTGTTGTCCAGGGAAAGTGCCTTGTGGTCCTTGGTAATTGTTCTTTTGTCCATACCCATGTTGTGGCACCTGACTCGATCGAGCTGCTTGTTGTTGAGGATATACTTGGTCCTGAGGGTTAGCAACATCAGTGTTGCGGTATGACATGGCAGGGTTGGACTTGTAGTTATAGTATCCTTTGTTGTAACCTCCTTGCCCATTGCTCATGTAGCACACCTCAGCAAATTGTGTATCCTCCCCTTCTTGGACTGGTTCCATCTCCTCAGCAGACACAAAGTTGACTTTCTTCATTGTGGACTGAGCTAGGATCAGCTTATCCAACTTCTCATTCAATGCCTTAACATCTTTTCTCAACTTTTCGTCTGACTCAAGACAGGGTTTTGCAATCAAAGGAATCTACACTTAATCAATCTAGCTCTTAAAACTCCTTGTATCAAGGCTTCTCTTGATATTGGGCTTCTCAATGCCTAGCCAACCCTTTCCCAAGGTGGAGGCTATCAACCAAGGAATGATCTCAGAAACAGGGGGTTAGCCAGTGAGAATCAGACCTTGGAGGCTATAGGATCATTGCCCAAACTAATCCATCCAACCCCTTAGACCTCTATTGTCTAGAGCAAGAGATATTGGAGCTCTTAGTGGATCTTTTCCAGCGAATGCCATCACTTTCGTGTGGGGAGTCGCCTAAGGACTTACAAGCCAGGGGTAGTGGTCATGTAGCCTTAAGATCTATCCAAAAGAGAGAGAATCTAGATTAAGACCATAAGCTAGAAAGATTTAAACACAAGCAAATTCAATAAAAGAGACATCATAAGAAAGAGGAGATGAAATTAAACAACTTTTATTGAAATAAGCAAGTGCAAATACAAGAGAGATTATCCAGGATCTAAGATTCAAGAAGCAAGAGCTTCAAGAACACAAAGAGAGGATTAGATCTCTAAAAGTAAAAGTACAATAAAATTAAAAGAAGCTAAAACAAAAGTAATCTAAAGCTTGGTGGTTTTTTCGTGGCTAAGAGCCCTTAAATACAAAGAGGATTAGGTTTAGGGTCAAAGGGAAGTCAAGGGGGAAGCAACATTTTTCGGGTTTGACTTTGACTCCCCAGCTCGATCGAGTTGAAGCTTGGCCGGTCGAGTTGAGGAACTCGACCGGTTGGTCGAGTGGACGGTCGAGCTGGTCTTCAAGATGGCTTCTCCCTTCTTCCTTTGCGTATCCAGTTGAGCTGCTTCCATGTGCCAAGTCCCTCCATGCTCCTTGTGTCCCATATGCTCCAGAATGCTCCAAAAGACCTATTTCAAAGGACCAAACATGCATATGTATGCAAATGCAACCTAAAACTAACATGAATGCATAAGAAGAGAAAAGGAACAAGATATGATGCAAATGAAAGCTAAAACTATGCAAAAGATGCATAAAAGATGTGCTAAAACTATGTAAAATGCAAGTACATCACCTCCATACTTGAGTCTTAGCTTGATTCGAATCTCATAAACTCATAGTGTAAACTTATCTGGTTCTTGTGTTCGATAACCCGTTACTACATCTGACCTGTGCACTTGCAGAATCAGGGATAGGAATAGGTAAAACCTTATCCTGCATCAGCACCAATTTTTCTTGCCGGTCGTTGAGCTTGAGCTGGATTCCCGGCTTGTGGTGGAAAAGCTCCCGGTGGAGGAGCTCCTCCGTGGTTATCTGCCATCGTCTCAGTACCAGAGTCGTCGTCACTGAGCTGTAACTCGGAGCCTGTCTGAAATCCTGAACTCGACTCTGCTTCTACTCTGTTTCTGCCGTTGACGCTCGCGTTTAGCTCGTTCAGCTCGTTGAAGTTCGTCGGAGCTTAACAAGTTGGATTTGCCGCGAGAGCGTGTTTGCATACACCTGAGAGTAAGACAAGCAAAGCCCAGGCAGATTAGGTGAGTAAGTTGCAGAAATTTAAAAACTTGAACTTGAAATTTTCCAAAATCGAAAATCCCAATCAAATCTCCAAGATTGGCAACGGCGCCAGTTTGAAAACAAGATTTTTAGTGAATCAAACCCTCAAATCTCTGCTCATATCATTGCAGTATAGTTAAGGTATCAATCCAAATCTCGGAGAAGATTGGGTTCAAAAGAATGCAAGAAAGTTCAAGCCAAGAACAAAGATTTGGTTTTTATGAAATCCGAACGTTAAACAGTAAAAATACAAACTTAGAACAGTGATAACGGTCCAAATCAAGATTCAAAGAGGAAAGAAATCGACTTTGAGCTAAAAGACTTGAACTTTATGAAAGAAATGAGAAAGGCGATGGCTTTAGGTGATTTCGGATGGAAATCGAGCTAAAGGAAGAACTTTAAGACATAAGATAAAACCGAGTTTCTAGGCTAAGGAAAACGAAAGCAAGAGCTTATCACTATCGTGAATGAGCTCAAATGCAAGGTTCAAACTCAAGAGCTGACTATCGTCAGTGAGCTTGTACACAAGCAAGCTTTAAACGCAGATCCCAACACCAAAGAACCCTCTAAACAAACCGCTATCGCGGGCTAGAGAAGTAGATCCCTTTCTTAGATTTTCAACTCTCAAACACACTTTTGTTGCGTTGAGAGCTTGAGATCCGAGCCAGAATGATCAGAAATGCAAGGCTTTAAGGATACTAAGAGAAGGAGAAACTCTAAAGGTCTAGCTTTAAGACTCAAAACTCCTTCTAAGCTCTCAAACCATCACCTAAAACAATCTAAAGACTACTCACTCATCCTGTTTGACAAACCGATTCCAAAGAGGTAAGGTTGTCAAACAAGTGAGTGAGATGCAATCAAATGAAATAGCAAGTACGTGATTTGATTAAGAAAAAGACCAAAGCTTACAAAGTCTAGATCTCAACTTAGAGTATTTCTTGGTGGCAAAATGAAAGACAAATTACAAGGTGCCTAAAAAGTTAGGACTTTTAAGTTTATATAGTGGAGACTCTCTAAAACCCTTCTTCTTTCCTTCCCCAAGATTTAAGCTCCAAAACGCCGCGTTTCACTTGGATGGTCAACTCTCTTCTTGGTCAAGGAAAGGTGACAAACGGGTTCCTGATCCTGGTTCGCATCCTGGTTGCTCTTGGTCTTGACGTCTCCAACACTCCTTCTCCCAAATGGCTCCAAAGCTCCATTAAGTACCTGATTCAGACTCAAAATGCAATGTATATGCAATGCAAGTCCTAATGAAGATGCAATGTATAGATAGAGATATGAGGATAAATAAATGTATGAGAATAATGACTTAGGTGGAAATATGCATGAAAATGTATGCTAATGTATGTTAATATATGTGTATATCAGATAGGCAAAGGTACCATAAGGGCATGTGAAAGTGGTCTTCTCTTGATCATTGGGATGGATCGGGATTTGGAAGAAGCCACTGTAACCATCAAGAAAACAATAAAATGGATGGTTTGCTAATCTTTCTAACATCTAATCAATGAAGGGAAGAGGGAAATGATCCTTTCTAGATAGAGAATTTAACTTCCTATAGTCTATGCACATGCGATGCCCCACTATTGTTCTAGTGGGAATAAGCTCCTCTTTGTCATTCTTTATGACAGTGATTCCCCCTTTCTTTGGGACGCAGTGAACTGGAGATATCCAAGTGCTATCACTAATGGGATAGATTATCCCAGCATCAAGCAACTTGAGGATCTCTTTCTTCACTACTTCCTTTAGATTGGGGCTCAATCTCCTTTGAGGCTCAATGCTAGACTTACTTTCACCCTCTAAATGAATCCTATGAATGCATAAATCAGGAGATATTCCCTTGATATCATCAAGAGTGTAGCCAATGGCTTTCCTGTACTTCCTCAATCCAACAAGCAATGCATTCAATTGTTCAGGTTCCAACTCAGAGTTCAAAATGACAGGGTAGGTTGAGTTTTCACCCAGAAATGCATACCTGAGGCC
>CACVBM020001465.1:0-40552 GCA_902728155.2 Microthlaspi erraticum
TGACTGCGATTTCAAATAACAGGTGTCGACCGACACAAACTCTTTGTGTCGCTCGACACCAACAAAAATTTCCACTTCTCAGGTTAACGGATGTTACAACTCTCCCCCACTAAACTGGATTCGTCCTCGAATCCCAACACAAACGTCACAAAGACCACAAAGATCCGACCTCGCAAGGCCACAAAACCGGAGATCCTCACCTGATCCCCGAGACTCACGTCTAATCTTATGTTACACGCCCGTCTCTAGACATCTTTACTCTTAACTCATCACCTCAAATCATTGTACTGGGGCCACTACACCAGACAAATCTGCACCTACCCAAACTGGGGCCACTACACCCTGGGCTTGCCAACCGCTGCTTATACTGGGGCCACTACACCCAAATAAGTCAGCCACGACTTATATTGAGGCCACTACACTCAGCTAAGTCACTCATACTGAGGCCACTACACTCAGATGAGTCTGCCGGAGAACCACTATCTCCAAAACCGTAATGAATTATTCAAGATCGCAATCCTTAGAGTAAAATTTCCAAGACGTCTATAACAATAGAATTAGAACTATCTCACGACCAACTGGTCAAACACTTGTAACATCCGAACACCACTTAAAACACACAAGACAAAACTCCAAAATGTATATCGTTACTACGAAAACGAAAATACAATAACACCAAAGCCAAAACAACAACTGAAGCTACAAAGATGAAATAAGCTCACTCCTCGACCTGCTTGTCGAACCACTTCCTGAACTTCAACTTCATCTTTGCCTCTGGATCCCAAGTCTCCTCTGTGGAACCACTGCAATCCCACAAAATCTTCAGTAAGGGAATCCTCTTGTTCTTCAGAACCTTTTCCCTCCTCTCTAAAATCCTCATAGGCACTGCCGGCACTGTCAAATCTAGCTGAAGATCCTCTGGAATCCTAGCCACTAACTCCTCTGTAGGGTGAAGACACTTCCTCAGCATCGACACATGAAAAACCTTGTGAAAGGCTTTCATGATCTCAGGCAACTCTAGCCTCTAAGCCAATGGCCCAACTCGCTCCACTACTGGAAACGGCCCCATAAAACGCAGACTCAACTTGTTCTTTGCTATGGATCTGTTTGGACCTTTCAACATAGCCATCTTGAGATAAACTCTATCTCCCACCTGAAACTTAAGCTCTCGTCTGCGTCTATTTGCATAACTCTTCTGCCTATCTTGAGCCTCCTTCATGTTCACCCTCACTACGCGGACCTTCTCTGTAGTCTCCTGAACATAAGTAGCTTGATGTACTTGCATTTTACATAGTTTTAGTACATCTTTTATGCATCTTTTGCATAGTTTTAGCATCCATTAGCATCATATCTTGTTCCTTTTCTCTTCTTATGCATTCATAGTAGTTTTAGGTTGCATTTGCATACATATGCATGTTTGGTCCTTTGAAATAGGTCTTTTGGAGCATTCTGGAGCATATGGGACGTGAGGAGCATGGAGGGACTTGGCGCATGGACGCAGCTCAACTGGATACGCAAAGGAAGAAGGAGGAAGCCATCTTGAAGACCAGCTCGACCAACTACTCGACCAACCGGTCGAGTTCCTCAACTCGACCGGCCAAGCTTCAACTCGATCGAGCTGAGAAGTCAACAGTCAAACCCGAAAAATGTTGCTTCCCCCTTGACTTTCCTTTGACCCTAAACCTAATCCTCTTGTATTTAAGGCTAAAAGCCACGAAAAAACCACCAAGCTTTAGATTACTTTTTGTTTTAGTTTCTTTTAATTTTGAGAGATCTAATCCCATCTTTGTGTTCTTGAAGCTCTTGCTTCTTGAATCCTAGATCCTGGATAATCTCTTTTGTATTTGCACTTGCTTATTTCAATAAAAGTTGTTTACCTTTATCTCCTCTTTCTTATGATGTCTTTTTCATTGCATTTGCTTGTGTTTACATTCATGTGTAGTGAGTAGTTTCCCATTAGGGTTTGAGATGGGATAGATTAGGGGTTTCATATGCTTAATCCTTCTTGCTTATGGTCTTAATCTAGATTCTCTCTCTTTTGGATAAATCTTAAGGCTACATGACCACTACCCCTGGCTTGTATGTCATTAGGCGATTCTCCACATGGAAGTGATGGAAATCGCTGGAAAATATCCACTAAGAGCTCCAATAACTCTTGCTCTCGAAATGGATTTCAAGGGGTTGGATGGATTAGTTTGGGCAATGATCCTATGGCCTCCAAGGTTTGATTCTCACTGGCTAACCCCCTGTTTCTGAGATCATTCCTTGGTTGATAGCCTCACCTTGGGAAAGGGTTGGCTAGGCATTGAGAAGCCCAATATCAAGAGAAGCCTTGATACAAGGAGTTTTAAGAGCAGGATCGATTAAGTGTAGCTTCCCCTATTGCAAAACCCTGTCTTGAACCCTAATTCTCGCATTAGCTTGTTAAAGTCGCTGCCTTTATTGCTTTTTTTTCAACTCGACCCTAAACTCGATCGAGCTCGGTACTCTGTTCCAACTCGACTCGAGTCCTTGGTCGAGCTGTTGCTCTACTGCTTTTATTTCTATTTATGCATTGCATTTCATTTTTAGGTTGTTAGTGTTACCCCATATCATTTACTGCTTGCTTGACTTCTTGGTTGTTTCATATTCTCATAGAGTGACAAGTTCTCCCATTTTGGATTGATAACCCTATGCTATAATGACTATCATGGTTAAAGGGAATTGTTGACTGTGTTTGTGTTTGCATCTTACCACCTCATCATATACCACTGTTGCATTCCACCACATCTCATTACATATCATTTCACATCCACACACAAAACCTATCATCATAGCTCCATACATGCTGCGCTCCCCCACTTGGGTCCAGCATAGGGGTGTCCTACATGGCCTCCCATACAAAGCCTCAAATGGAGCCATGCCAATACTCGCCTGAAAGCTGTTGTTGTATGCAAACTCAACTAAGCTCAGGTGATCTGCCCAATGGCCACCCCAATCCAACACACACATTCTCAGCAAATCTCCAAAGTCTGAATAGTCCTCTCTGACTGACCATCTGTCTGCGGATGATAAGCTGCACTCAAATGCACCTTAGTGCCCATCTCTGCCTGAAAAGCTCTCCAAAACTCTGAAGTGAATCTGGGATCACGGTCTGACACAATACTAGCTGGCACTCCATGCAGCCTCACAATCTCTCGCACAAACTTCCCAGCCAAAACAGCAAATCCATCTGTCTTCTTGATGGCCAAGAAATGTGCGGACTTCGTCAACCGATCCACAATCACCCAATAGCATCGAAAGTCCTCGAACAGGTAGTCCAACCACGAAATCCATCGTAATCCTGTCCCACTTCCACTCTGGAATGGGTAAACTCTGCAAAAGACCACCCGGAACCTGATGCTCTGCCTTCACCAAGGCACAAGTGTTGCACTTCGCAACCCAGTCTGCTACATCCCTCTTCATCCCGACCCAATGATAGTACCTCTTGAGGTCATGGTACATCTTGGTCGCACCTGATGAATGGAAAACTTGCTCGCATGAGCCTCTCAATCTCCTGTCTCAACTCCACATCCTTAGGCACACAAACTCGCCCACGAACCAAGATAGTCCCATTCGCAGAGACCTCATACTCAGAACCAGTCACTCTCGTCGCATCCAGCAAACTCTGATCACTCTGCTGAGCAACTCTGATCCTGCTAAGTAGATCCGCCTGATCCACTGCCTCTAAACCCAAAGGCTCCTGCGAAATGGCACACAAACGCAAGGTACTGATCTCGCAACCAGAGACTCCACATCTCGCTCAACTGCGGAATCATACCTCCGTCTACTCAACGCGTCCGCCACTAGGTTAGCCTTGCCCGGATGGTAGTTAATGTTCACCTGATAGTCCGCCAAGAACTCAACCCAGCGCGTCTGTCTCGCGTTCATCATCGGCTGAGTGAAGATATGCTGCAAACTCTTGTGATCTGTGAAGACCTGTACTGTCTCACCCAGCAAGTAAGACCTCCAAATCTTCAGCGCGAAGATCACTGCTCCCAACTCTAAGTCATGTGTAGGACGGTTACGCTCACTGCCCTGCCACTGTCTCGAAGCATATGCTATCACTCTGCCCTCCTGCATCAGCACACAACCAAGACCAATGCCTGAAGCATCTGTATACACCATGTAAGGCTTCCCTGGCTCGGGTAACGCCAACACTGGTGTAGTAGTCAACATCTCCTTGAGCTGACTAAAGCTCTCCTCACACTCAGCTGACCAAACAAACGGGACATCCTTCCCGGTCAACTTCGTCATCGGCTGCGCCATGGTAGCAAACCCCTTGACGAACCTCCTGTAGTATCCTGCCAAACCCAGAAAACTCTGATCTCGTGGCACTACTAGGTCTAGGCCAATCTCTGATAGCCTCAATCTTAGCCGGATCCACAGAAACTCCCTCTGCAGAAACAATGTGGCCAAGAAATCCCATCTCTCGCTGCCAGAAACTGCACTTGCTCAACTTAGCAAAAAGCTTCTGCTCCCGAAGCTTCTCCAGAACCAACCTCAAGTGAGTCGCATGCTCCTCCTGACTCCTCGAGTATACCAGAATATCATCAATGAAAATGATGACAACACGTCCAAATACTCCCTGAACACGTCGTTCATCAATCTCATGAAGGCTGCCGGCGCGTTAGTCAAACCGAAAGGCATAACCACAAACTCAAAATGCCCATAACGCGTCCTGAAAGTGATGCGGGATCAGGTTTTACCTATTCCTATCCCTGATTCTGCAAGTGCACAGGTCAGGTGTAGTAACGGGTTATCGAACACAAGGAGCAGATAAGTGCACTACAAGCTATGCAAGTCTAACTTAGCTAGGACAAAGGATGAATTGGGGTTTGGTATGCAAAAGAACTAAACTAAAAGAAAGCAAAGAAAACGGTGTAAGTTCAATGTGGGAAAGACGCTAGGCAATAGGTAATTCGCAGAGATTCATATATGATAAGATTGATGATTGATTTATATCTATTTAGGGATATGGGATGTAAGATCCGTCTAGAACACCAAACACGATTGTAAAACCATTCCACTGTCGAGGCTCCGGTTCCTTTGTTAATCTACCTAGTCGCTAAACTTTTGGTATGTCCCTAGGTGATTAAATCAAGCATTAGATCGAGCAAGTTCGGATACAGTTCACTAGGTTAAGTAAATCAACTGTCGCAGTCTAAGAAACCTAGCTTGTCAAAGAATATGTCCGGCGAATGATACAACACTTTCGAGGCTCAAATCAACCTAAGATCGAATCACTAGATGTACGGTAAAGTGATTAGCATTAATTAAGTGTGCAAAACGAGACAAAGACTCTAATGATATCCCTAGTTAATTCATCAAATCATAATCAACACATGAACTCTTTGAAACCCTAAAACCTAACTAGAAATCTACTCAAACATGGTGCAAGTAAACAAGCATAGATCTGAGATAGAAATCATATTAATATAAAGAGAAAAGGGTTTAGAAAGCTTCTCTATGTCGAGATACAAAGAAGGGATCTTCTCCCTAAGGAAAACAATGAGAAAGAAGTAAAACAATGGAGGATCCCTCTAAGGGGAGCTCCCTAGTGCGCCTCTCTCTTGTAGCTCTTCTCTGTGTGACTCTCTATGCGGCTCTCTCTTCTAAAGAGGCTAAAAAAGAGTATTTATAGTGCCCTAGGTCTTCACAAGTCGGTTTAGGTTAATTGGGCTGAGAATAGTCAAAACTGCATAAGTGGGCTTCTTGTTCGCGGAGATCGGGTCGACCGTGCAAGGGATTGTGGTCGGCCGTCGGGGTCGGCCGTGATGTGATGTTCTCGGTCGATCGTGGTCCATTGCCTCCCGGCTCGGACGGTGCGGTCGTGCGGTCGGATCGGTCCTGGAGAAGGCCGAGCGAAGCCAATTCCCTTCCTGTCCGGCCGAGTGCGTTCGGCCGGCTGTGGACCAGTCTTCAGTACAAACGTGATATCTCCTAAACGGCTCATCCAAATTGCATACTTCCAACGGCATTGGAACACTAACTCATCTGCCTATCTTGGTATCGAGTTTCATTGAAATCCATTGAGTTTAAGGGTCCAAGCCGCTGCTGCCCGTTTGATGTACTGATGCAGTCCGATTAAGCTCCTCGTATATGTCTCAGGGAAATAGAGATATCTCCCAATCTACTCGGTCAAATTGATTGATTCCAGTTGCGTTGCAAAGCTAACTCACGTATGCATCGCCTCGAACTGGATTGATGCTCCAATGCATTTTTGACCTGTTTAGACTCTAAGTACTATAAATCCATAAAAACTACCTTTTTAGATGAAAGCCATTAAAAACCTTATGAAAAGCATAGTAAAACCATATAAAAAGCATGTAAAATTGAGGTATATCAGAAAGCAGTCTTCCAAACATCTCCCTCATCTATCGAGATTTGATGATACCCCGATGCCAAGTCAATCTTGGAGAACCAAGTAGCACCCCTTAACTGATCCAACAACTCATCAATCCTCGGGAGTGGGTACCTGTTCTTCACAGTGACTCGGTTAAGACCTCTGTAATCGATACACAATCGAAAACTTCCATCCTTCTTCTTCACAAACAACACCGGTGCTCCCCACGGTGAAACACTCGGTCGAATGAACCCCTTAGACAAAAGGTCCTCTATCTGCTTCTTCAGCTCTGCCAACTTAGCTGGCACCATCTTGTAAGGCGTCTTCGATATCGGTGCTGTCCCCGGCTCTAACTCAATCGTGAAAGGATCAGACCGAGATGGTGGTAATCCCTTCAGTGACTGAAAGACATCCTCAAAATCCTAGACAACCTCAATATCTCCCATAACCATTCCTGCTCCTAACTCAGACATAGAAATCGTCGCTAGATACGCCTCACAGCCCCGCTCTATCAACTATTCAGCCTGAATAGCAGATATCACGATAATCCCGGAAGTCGGTGTCACTCCCTGATAAACCAACCTCCCCGCATCTCGCTCAAAGACGACTCTGCCTCTGTAGCAATCCAGATGAACTCTGTAGTACGACAACCAGTCCATCCCGAGAATAACATCATACAGTTCCGGATGCCACTCTTCTCGGCACGCTCCGGTGTAATGAAGCAATTCGATGCTCCAGAGTCGAATAAAATGTGGGACTCAAAACGGCCTACTAACAAGGTCCCTACACATTCAAATGCGTTGAGAACCTCCAGAATTCTATCAAAAACAACAACTAATTCTACACTAAGAATTTACAAAGTCTGAGTTCGAAATTTACATGTGATCTGCCCGGCCTGACTGGTCCCGCTGGTCTCCGCCGAAGAATAGCCTCGCGGTGCCGATGCACTCTGACCTGCTCGCTGCACCGCTGCAATCTGACTCACCGTGTGATAACCCATATCAAGACCTAATACATCCCAAGGGAATCCCAATCCCAAAGGCTGGGATGGGAAGATCAAAGACCAAGGGAAGAAAAAAACCGCTTTTCACCCGAGGATGAGAAAATCAACGAAACGGGAAGATTTCAAGCTGCAACAGTAACATACAGAAGCACGAAAATCATAAGGAGGAAGCATTGAAGGAGAAATAAAATCAAGCACGACGGGGAACGAAACCCTTCGTAGAGGGAAACGTACGAAATCCTCAGCAAGAGGAAACGTAGGAGGAAGCACAAGGCCAATGGAATGGCGACACCAGCTACTTGAGAAGGATAAAGATGATCTAAACCAATAAGGAGGAGACACCAAGCTACTCAGATGGAGCCAAAACCGTTCAGCCAATCACGCAGAGACATTGAGCTGTTGGAATGGGACGAAATTGTGTTGGACCAATCTTGTGTCAACACCACCTGATCGGAGAGAGTGAGGCCATGGATAGGCATTGTGATTGAATTATATTATCCAAAAATGGACAAATCAAATGGAGATACCCAGCAGCTTTCAAAACGGACCAATCAGGTGTGAGCATTCAGCTGCTCGTAAGAAGACAAAAATATGTTGGATACCCAGCAGCTTTCAAAACGGACCAATCATGTCTACACACTCACCAGCTTGAGGAAGGAGTCAATGGGAATGAGCCACTCATTCCAGGAAGATAGGATCAAGGAGGAGATGCTCATCTTCAATGGACCAATTACGTTCAGCTACCCAGCAGCTTGGAGAATGGACCAATGGGGAGATGCCATTCAACTCAAGTGGATGGGGATGGGAGAAGCAGCTGCAGGTGTGCCTCAACGTCATTGGTTGCATGCAGGGGAGATGTGTCACGTTCTGAAACCCTCAGACGCCACCTCGAACTTCCTAAAAACCTATATAAAGCCCCCTTCAGCCTTCATTTTAACACACGCTAAAAACAAGAAAGAAAGAGAGAGAAAGAGGAGAACGCCCAAGAGAAGAAGGAGGAGAAGAAGAAGAAGAAGAAGAAGAAGGTGGAGAAGAAGAGGAAGAAGAAGAAGGTCGAGAAGAAGAAGAAAAGATCCAGAGGCGGATCGAGTTCGGACTAGAGCGGAATAGGCTAGGAACGAGGTCAGCTGGGTCGTCTAAAATCTGTGAGTTCCGGTAGCTAGGTTATAGTTTATTTCCTTCTATTGTTTTATTAAGTATGTGGTATAACTCTCTAAACAATAAGGTTTAGTAAAAATTGTGGAGAGTTATGCTGCAGAAATCTTTGTGAGGTTGTGACGGGTAATTTTCTAGAGAGAGAAGTTATACCGTCAGATCTCTTGTGTTGTGAGGTTGTGTTAGGTAACCTTCGGGGAAGATTATGCTGTTAGATCTCTTTTGTGTGTAAGATTGTGATGAGTAACCTTCAGGGAAGGTTATGCCGTCAGATCTTGTTTATACAGGTGCACAGAGATGCATCGGTTGTGGGTTTATAGCATGGCTATGCCGCTATGATCTAGCAGGGTAAGTCTAGGTCAGAGGTGGTTGTCTGATATGGTAGGGTAAGTCCATTTCAGAGGTGGTCTGACCTGGCAGGGTAAGTCCAGTTCAGAATGGGATAAAGCTCTGGCCTGGTTACTTTGTGTTTCACAGGTGCAGTGCTTTGCCAGGTGATGACCGCTCTGGATTACTTTGTGTTTCTCAGGAGTGGTGCTTTACCGGAATGGAGAATATCTGATACACTAGTAGAAGTTCCACCGGTGAAGTAGTGAAATAGACTGTTAGGGTCAAGTACATGGGTACTTGCATTTAGGAGACAAGTATTCCTATACTTGTAGGATTGCATTTTATTTACATGTGTGATTGCAATTTGCAGGTGGTATGCATATGTTATGCATACTTTTGTGTGATGCAGGTGGCGGGGTGGTAAGCCCGCGGTTTAATATTATTGCTGAGCATTGTTAGGTGTTGCATATAATCTCTGATTGGTCGTACATGTTCTTGTTTGATTGTTGTGCTGTCAGTTTAGAGGTTATAGCAGCATTACGCAATGTGTTTTATTTTGGGGTTTGGGTTTGGGGATTAACCATTGTATAGAGGGTCCTAAACTCACTGAGTAACATTAGGTTACTCATATCGATTATTTGTCTTACAGGTAACCCCTAGTAGAAGCCTGTGGACGGGAGGCAGAACAGCTGAAAACCGGAGTAGATTGGCTTGGCTTTTGTAAAACTCGATTTCAGGTTATTATATGTAGTATCTATTTTGGGCATTAGGCCTTGGCACCAAAGTAGTATAAGCTTTTGTAAAACATGTTTTGAGAAGGTTAATATATAAAGTTATCTTTTACAAATCTGGCCTCTCGAATGATATTAGTTTTTGTCTGGAGCTAACACAACTCAAGACCGGAGGAGCAGGTTGTAAAGCCTTAACCGAAGGTCGAGAGGGTCGTATTCATTGGATTAGCTGACTTGGGCTTTGATGTGTTCTTAGACCCAAGACGGCCTATCTTATGAAACTCGACACTTGTGACATCTGCGGTTTAGTCTACTCATAGACCGAACCGGGGGAGTTACACACCGGCTGAATCGACGCCACTGCCATCCTCTGCAACTGGGGACACGTCGGCCTGAGATGCCCCGATGATATACCTCTATTTTACATGCTTTTTATATGGTTTTACTATGCTTTTCATAAGGTTTTTAATGGCTTTCTGATCTAAAAAGGTAGTTTTTATGGATTTATAGTACTTAGAGTCTAAACAGGTCAAAAGATGCATTTTGGAGCAAAACACAGGATTTGGACTTCAAGACCGCTCCAAGACGTAGCATCAACTTTAGAAGGGCCTTAAAAACATTCTACTCAATGGAATTCATCAAATCCAGTTCGAGGATGCATACATGAGTTAGCTTTGCAACGCAACTGGAATCAATCAATTTGACCGAGTAGATTGGGAGATATCTCTATTTCCCTGAGACATATACCAAGGAGCTTTATCGGACTGCATCAGTACATCAAACGGGCAGCAGCGGCTTGGACCCTTAAACTCAATGGATTTCAATGAAACTCTCACCAAGATAGGCAGATGAGTTAGTGTTCCAATGCCGTTGGAAGTATGCAATTTGGATAAGCCGTTTAGGAGATATCACGTTTGTACTGAAGACTGGTCCACAGCCGGCCGAACGCACTCGGCCGGACAGGAAGGGAATTGGCTTCGCTCGGCCTTCTCCAGGACCGATCCGGCCGCACGACCGCACCGTCCGAGCCGGGAGGCAATGGACCACGATCGACCGAGAACATCACATCACGGCCGACCCCGACGGCCGACCACATCCCTTGCACGGTCGACCCGAGCTCCGCGAACAAAAAGCCCACTTATGCAGTTTCGACTATTCTGGCCCGTTTCACCTCAACCGACTTGTGGAAGACCTAGGGCACTATAAATACTCTTTTTTAGCCTCTTTAGAAGAGAGAGCCGCACAGGAGAAGAGCCACAAGAGAGAGACGCACTAGGGAGCTCCCCTTAGAGGGATTCTCCATTGTTTTACTTCTTTCTCATTGTTTTCTTAAGGGAGAAGATCCCTTCTTTGTATCTCGACATAGAGAAGCTTTCTAAACCCTTTTCTCCTTATAATACTATGATTTCGTTCTATGATTTATGCTTGTTTACTTGCATGATGATTGAGTAGATTTCTAGTTAGGTTGTGGTTTCAAAGAGTTCATGGTTTATAGGTTGTAGAATTCGTAGGGTTTATATATAGATCTTCGCCTCTGCTTGAACTTATTGCTGCTTGCTTTTCTGATCAACTAGCATCAGATCTTAGGTTTCATATACTCTCCAAAAGCTTGCTATATAACCGGAACTAAGTATTTGGTGAGCAAAACTTCATAGACTGCGAAGTTGATCTATGGGGGTTGTGAACAATTGGGTCTTGAACGAATTAATGCTTGATTTAATCACCTAGGGACATACCAAAAGTTTAGCGACTAGGTAGATTAACAAAGGGGTCGGAGCCTCGACAGTGGAAAGATCATACAATCGTGACCTGAGTTCTAGATAGCGCAAACCCTAGATTCTAATATCTTGATTAACTTGAATCTCTGCGAGTTTCTCATTGCCTAGCGTCTTTCCCACATTGAATTCACACCGTTTTACTTTGCTTTCTTAGTTTAGTTAGTTACTTTGCATACCAAACCAAATATATCCTCTTGTCCTAGCTAAGTTAGACTTGCATAGCTTGTAGTGCACTTATCTGCTCCTTGTGTTCGATAACCCGTTACTACACCTGACCTGTGCACTTGCAGAATCAGGGATAGGAATAGGTAAAACCTGATCCCGCATCACCCGACTGCCTACAATGATAACAAACCCTGACATCCTGAACCGCATCTCTCCTAGGACAGCTCGCCATACGGTGCTCTGTACTCCCACAACGGTAACAAGCACCTCGAGTACCCTGACTACCTCCAAAGCTCTAATCTCGACTCCTCTTCTGGCCCTGCGCAGGCAAACTGCCCCTGCCAGAACCAGAACTGAAACTCGCGCCACCTCTGCGCTGCTGCTGCTGCTGACTCCGAGGTGGGATAGCAGGAGCAGACGGCACAGCCACCAGACCAATTAGCCCACTCAGATCCGCCTCAACCGACGCTGCCAACTCCACTAGACTCGCCCTCGAAGTGTGCTTACCACCTCTGCATAGCGTCCGGATATCCTTGCGAAGTCCCTCTAGAAACCTGTTCGTCAACTGATGCTCAGCCTCCATGCCGAAGCCAGCATGCACTAACAGGCGGCTGAACTCCGCATCATACTCGCGCACAGAACGCGAACCCTGCTCAATGTCCATAAATCGCATCTGAAGACGATCACGAGCCTGCCTAGGGAAACACTTGGCGTTGAACTCAACAAGGAAGTTGCCCCAAGTTCAAAATTCCCTCCACAAATGAGCATCGCCACTCAAATAGTGGACCGCTAACTCCACCCAGTAATCCATAGGACAGCGGATCGACTGAAAGTTCCGCTCCAATCTCTGACGCCACGCATCTGCCTCCTCTGGACCAACTCGCCCCTCGAAGAAAGGCGTACCCAACCTCTGCATGTGTCCCATAAACTCCAAGTAACACGACACACCCGCATCCGCAGCCTCCGGCTGCACAACATCTGCAGCCACATGCTGCACTCCTGCTGATATACCTCTAATTTACCCACTTTTTATACTGTTTTAGCATTGTTTTCTAATGGTTTTTGGCAGGTTTTCTATCTAAAAAGGTAGTTTTACTGTGTTTATAGTGTCTAGAGTCTAAACAGGTGAAATGATGCATTTTGGAGCAAAACCATAGGATTTGCACTTCAAGCAGCTCCATGCACAAGCACCAACTTTAAGAGGGCCCAGAAAAAGATCTACTCAATGGATTTCATCAAGACCAGTTCCCTGCGTGCTCTGATTGAGTTAACTTTCCAACGCAATTGGAATGGCCTAATTTGGATGAGTAGAAAAGGAGTTACAACCAAAAGAGTGAAGACTGTCCAGACGGCTCTATCGAGAACAGCGCCCAAACCGCGCAGTCCGGCTGGCCGAGGAACAATGTTCCGCGCTCGGCCAAATCACATCCGTCCGACTGAAGTCTCGGCCAAAGTCCAAAACCGACCGGCCGATCACGCATCACGACCCGGGAAACATTCCCGCGGTCGGCCAAGCCAACGCCACGCCAAGCCGCGCACGACCAAGCGCGCGAGCCGGGAAACAAGGCCTCGCGGCCGCGCAACTCGTTCGCGTACCACGGCCGATGCATCCGTCCGAGCCGGGAAAGACGTCCCACGTCCGGCCGAGATTTCATCGGCCAAATCTATCCGCTCGACCACGCCGGCCGACCGTGAAACATCCGCCCCGACCGTTCCGACTCGCCCACGACCCGATGTCCGGCCGATCGTCCCGCACGACCGTCCCAACGCCGCGGTCGACCCGAAGCCCTTTTGAAGCCCAAACTTATGTTTTCAAGCCCGGCTTAACCCTAAGCCGCCTCTAGAAAGACCTAGCACTATATATATGGATTTTTAGCCTCTTGAGAAAGAGAGCCGCCCTGTATTTCGATTTCCTACTCTAAGTTTTATTGCAATCATGTTTTCTTCATCTCTATGTGTGTTTGCTTTGATCATGTCTGAGTAATCCACTAGTTAGGTTGCTAGGGTTACTATTCAATGAGTTGCTTGCATGATCTTTGATTTCAATGATTAGCTAGGGATTATATTAGAGTCTTTGTCTCGTCTTGTGCACTTAACTAATGCTGATTGCTTTACCGCGCATCTAGTAATCCGATCTTAGGTTGATTTGAGCCTCGACAGTGCTGTATCATTCGCCGGACATATTCTTTGACAAGCTAGGTTTCTTAGACTGCGAAAGTTGATCTATCTATATCTAGTGAACTGTATCAGAACCTATTCATTCTAATGCTTGATCTAATCACCTAGGGACATACCAAAAGTTTAGCGACTAGGTAGATTAGCAAAGGAGCCGGAGCCTCGAAAGTGGAATGGTTTTATATTCGTGATCTGTGTTCTAGATGGTTCTTAATATCCCAATATCCCTAATCAATTAATCTATCATTGTTTCATTGATCATTGCTTGCTTCTCTGCGATAGCCCCTATGACCTAGCGCTTTTCCTTTATTGCTTTACAACCTCGTTATACTTGCTAGTTCGGTTCACCATTACAACCTCAATCATACTTTTGTTTTAGCTTGATCCAAAATCCATAGTTACAAAGTGTACTCAATAGCCAGTCCTTGTGTTCGATACCCATACTTCCGCGATCTGTGCACTTGCAGAGGTCTAGGAGTTTGGTAAAACCTGACTCCGCATCAAGTTTTTGGCGCCGTTGCCGGGGACTGCAGCAGTACCTTTGGAACTCGACTAGGATCTAGTCTAGAACCTTTTCCTGTTTTGCTTTTCTTTTGCTTTTGAATTTTTAGTTTTTGATTTCCTTTTCTTTGATTTTTACTTTTGTTTTTGTTTTTCCCTTTTGATTTAACTTGTTTCCAAGACTCTTTTCAGGTGCATGACTAGGAGGTCCAACAAGGACAACCTAGTTGAACATCCAGAGATAGACAAGCTTGAGAAGCAACTTAGGAAGCAAAAGCCCAAGAGATGGCCGACGAAGCAGCTCGCGCTCACGCCGCTGAAGTGGCGCGCGCTCAAGAAGAAGGAAGAGATCCACCTCCTCCTCCTCCTAATCCTGCTGGAGATGTGAACGCACAACCCCAAGCTGGAGCACCTACAATCGGAGACTATGACTCTGCCGATGCTTTCTTTATGGATAGAAACCCTATCCATCCACCACCACCTGCAAGGAATGACTATGAGATCAAGCCTCAGATCATTGCATTGGTTAGACAGAACCAATTCAATGGACTTCCAGCTGAGCATCCTCTTGATCACATAGAAAACTTTGAAGAAATTTGCAGCACTACAAGATCCAATGGAGTCTCTGCTGACTACTTAAGTGCAAGCTCTTTTCATTCTCTCTTGGCGACAAAGCTTCAAGATGGTTGAAGTCTCTGCCAGCTCACTCCATCACCACTTGGGATGAGTACAAGGCTGCATTCATCAACCACTTCTACACCAAGCAAAGATCAATTTCTGTGAGAAACAAGATCTCCACTTTTCGCCAAGCCAACAATGAATCTTTCTATGAGGCGCTAGATCGATTCAAGGAGTACATTAGGGACTGCCCTAATCATGGTTTCAATGAGGAAAATGATGCGGAGTCAGGTTTTACCAAACTCCTAGACCTCTGCAAGTGCACAGATCGCGGAAGTATGGGTATCGAACACAAGGACTGGCTATTGAGTACACTTTGTAACTATGGATTTTGGATCAAGCTAAAACAAAAGTATGATTGAGGTTGTAATGGTGAACCGAACTAGCAAGTATAACGAGGTTGTAAACAATAAAGGAAAAGCGCTAGGTCATAGGGGCTATCGCAGAGAAGCAAGCAATGATCAATGAAACAATGATAGATTGAATTGATTAGGGATATTGGGATATTAAGAACCATCTAGAACACAGATCACGAATATAAAACCATTCCACTTTCGAGGCTCCGGCTCCTTTGCTAATCTACCTAGTCGCTAAACTTTTGGTATGTCCCTAGGTGATTAGATCAAGCATTAGAATGAATAGGTTCTGATACAGTTCACTAGATATAGATAGATCAACTTTCGCAGTCTAAGAAACCTAGCTTGTCAAAGAATATGTCCGGCGAATGATACAGCACTGTCGAGGCTCAAATCAACCTAAGATCGGATTACTAGATGCGCGGTAAAGCAATCAGCATTAGTTAAGTGCACAAGACGAGACAAAGACTCTAATATAATCCCTAGCTAATCATTGAAATCAAAGATCATGCAAGCAACTCATTGAATAGTAACCCTAGCAACCTAACTAGTGGATTACTCAGACATGATCAAAGCAAACACACATAGAGATGAAGAAAACATGATTGCAATAAAACTTAGAGTAGGAAATCGAAATACAGGGCGGCTCTCTTTCTCAAGAGGCTAAAAATCCATATATATAGTGCTAGGTCTTTCTAGAGGCGGCTAGGGTTAAGCCGGGCTTGAAAACATAAGTTTGGGCTTCAAAAGGGCTTCGGGACGATCGGGGGCGGATGTTGTCACGGTCGGCCGGCGTGGTCGAGCGGATCGAGTTTGGCCGATGGAATTCTCGGCCGGACGTGGGACGTTCTTTCCCGGTCGGACGGATGCATCGGCCGTGGTACGCGAACGAGTTGCGCGGCCGCGAGGCCTTGTTTCCCGGCTCGCGCGCTTGGTCGTGCGCGGCTGTGGCGTGAGCGTTTGGCTTGGCCGACCGCGGGACAATGTTTCCCGGGTCGTTGCGTGATCGGCCGACGGTTTGGACTTTGGCCGAGACTTCAGTCGGACGGATATGATTTGGCCGAGCGCGGAACATCGTTCCTCGGCCAGCCGGACTGCGCGGTTTGGGCGCTGATTCTCGATAGAGCCGTCTGGACAGTCTTCACTCTTTTGGTTGTAACTCCTTTTCTACTCATCCAAATTAGGCCATTCCAATTGCGTTGGAAAGTTAACTCAATCAGAGCACGCAGGGAACTGGTCTTGATGAAATCCATTGAGTAGATCTTTTTCTGGGCCCTCTTAAAGTTGGTGCTTGTGCATGGAGCTGCTTGAAGTGCAAATCCTATGGTTTTGCTCCAAAATGCATCATTTCACCTGTTTAGACTCTAGACACTATAAACATAGTAAAACTACCTTTTTAGATAGAAAACCTGCCAAAAACCATTAGAAAACAATGCTAAAACAGTATAAAAAGTGGGTAAATTAGAGGTATATCAAGAAACCTATGGAACATCTTCTATCGTGGCATAGACCACAAGTACAAGCTTTCATTGGATACACAAGCAATGGAAACTTCATGACCAAGACTGTTGATGAAGCTAAGGTTCTTATTGAGAATCTTGCAGCTAGTGATTGTAACAACTGTCCTGATTATGACCGCTCAAGCCGCACCACTACTAGCTCCCCTGATTCTTTTCAAATGACTGAACTCAAGAACATGATGGCTCAAGTTCTTAAGGGACAGCTCAAGCATATCAATGCAATAGAAGGGATGAGTGATGCTAATGAAGACATCAAGAGAATGCATGGGAGATTTCTCTAATGAAGCCAATGAAGAAGATGTGAACTACATTGGAAACTATGGGAACAAGGGATACAATCCAAGCTATCGCCCAAACCCCAACATGTCTTATAGAAACCCCAATGTGGAGAATCCTCAAGACCAAGTGTATCCTCCAAGGTATCCACAACAACAAAGACCTCCTTACCAATCTCAAGGAAGTCAATTTCAGCCAAGGCAAGGATATGAGCAGAGATCATCATATCCGCCCAAGGAGCCATATGCTTCTTCACCAAATCAAGCTCCTCCAAACCAACAAGGTGGGAGATTTGAAGGAATCCTCCAACAGATCATGGATGGCCAGAAGAGAAACACTAAAGAGATGTATGAGAAGATGGACACTTTGTTCAGCAATCTCAACACCAAGTATGATGCTGTTGCCACTCATGTGAAGAAACTAGAGACTCAAGTCACTCAAACTATGGAAGCTGTTAAGAGACAGGAAGCTGAATCCAAGAAGTCCTTTTGCAACTCAGCCGCCATAGAAGAAAGATTTGAAGACCAAGTTCCAGAATGGATGCTTTCAAAACCTACTGTTGATTGCATGATTTGGCCTGAAGAGAATTACCCAGAGAGAGAGTCCAATCGAGCTAGAAAGAGAAGACTCTTCCCAAAGATTATCCCCAAGACTGATAACTCAGGAAAGTTTGTTGTGCCTTGTATCATCAAAGGTAACATTCTTGAGCAATCTTTGTGTGACACAGGAGCCAATGTGAACATCATGTCTAAGAGGATAGCTGACAAGATAGGCCTCACCAAGATAGAGCCATCATCCATCTCCATCAACTATGCTGATTCATTCTCACAAACCCCTATGGCTTTGTGCCTAATGTGATGGTGCAGATTGGAAATTGCTCTATCCCTACTGATTTCCAGATTGTGGAAATGAGAGAGAGTAGCCATAGACCTCTCATATTTGGAACCCCTTTCCTGTCTACTGTGGGTGCCATATTTGATTTCCCCAATCAAAGAATCTCTTTCAACAAGGTGAACAAGGGTATGTTCTTCCCTATGTGTTCAACAAAGAACTCTTTTGTTGACATGGTCCAAGAGGAGAAAGTTACTTTGAAGCCACCCCAAGAAGGAGAAACTGAAGAAACAATCAAGGAAGATCCCATTCCTAAGCCCAAGCAGCTTGCCAAACAAGCAAGGAGTAAGACTAAGGCCCCTACACCAAAACCGCCCAAGGGATCAACCAAGATTGAAGATGAGGCCAAGCCAAGAAGAAGGTTAGAAAACCTAGGTCTGGCCGCAACATGAAGCTTCTATTCCCAAAGGAGCTTATTGATGAGAATCTAGAAGGATTCAAGGAGAAAGTGACAAGAACTCTAAAGCTTTTTCCTAAGGCAGTAGTGCCAAGGGACATTCATGGAGAGATTGTCTATCCAGCTGTGAATCACCCACCAGATACTCATTGCAAGGAGAAAAGACTTGGAGGATCAAAGATGCCTCTTGTCTCCATCTTCTCCTGAGCGCCAAGCCTTACAGTCAAGCTAAAGACTTAAAACAAGCGCTGCATGGGAGGCAACCCATGAGGTACTTTTACTTTTCTTTCTTTAAATTTCTTAGTTTTTGTTTTGCTTTTGTGTTTTCTTTGTTTTAAGATAGGATAGAAGGAGAAAAAGGTGTGAAAACACAATCCGCGCCAAAACATTGGCCGCGGACGCGCAAGAAAATTTTGGCCGAGCAATTCTCAACCTGGCCGACCGTCACGGTCGAGCCGGGAAGGAATAGCTCGTGCTCGGCCGGATCGCTTCAATTTGCGCGACAGAAAACGTTCGAGCGCACGCGCGAACAGGGAAAGATTAGGCCGCGATCGGCCGGATTTTGTATCGGAACGGACCGACCGCGGTCGATCCGGGAAACAAACGACCGGATCGGCCGATTTTCTCGACCAAAACAAAATTTGGCCGACCAATCGCTCGACCGCGACAAATTGCTCGGCCATCGGCCCAAAACTTTTCAAGGCCAAGGTACACCAATGGCAAAGACAAAAGGAAATGAGAGTATGAAGAAGAAGAACCCATTCATGGAACCACCAAAGAAACAAATCAAGCTAGGGAGTAGTAGCTCCAATGCAAGAGCAGCAATACCAACTTCACCACATTCCATTGATGCAATCAAGAACATGTGGAGAGTCCAAGAGAGAGAAGATGATTGGGCACTTGTAACCTTTGTTGGAGAACAATCAAGACCCAAGAAAGTGTAAGAAGGCAATGGAGAAGGTGAACATCGAGCCATGTGTGAAGATGGACACCCAAACCCTTGATCTTCTCAAGATAAGAGATGATGTCACATGGTACATAAGGAAGCTAGGCTTGAGCAAGCTCTTCAAGCTAGAGTGTAGTGAGTACTCACAACTCACCAAGGAGTTCCTCTCCACAGTAGCTCTTGCCTTTCCCAACCACAATGGAGACCAACCAGCTGGTGATGGACTCCTACTCTTCAAGATAGGCGATGCCAATGGGCGCATATCCATCTCAGCTCTATGCCAACTCTTTGGACTTCCCAATGAGACAGCACATGACTTCAAGGAGAACTCAAAGAGGAAACAAGCTGCCTTTGCTGATTGGACACACTTTGCCAATGAACCATTCTTGCCTTCAAGGTCAAAGGTGTCTAGAATCACTCATCCAGCCATTCGCTATGTGCACCGCCTCATCTCCACCACTTTCCAATGCAAACAAGAAGCCAACAAGGTCACAACTGATGAGTTCTACATCCTCACCACACCATTCATCAAGCATGAGTACAAGGCCAACCTTGGACTTTTACTTGCCAAGACATTCATCAATGTGAGGAAGCTAGCTCAAGACTTGGAAGGCAACAAGAAGCTTTGTGTTCGTTTTGGGAGGCTTATCACGGCCATAGTACTGCATGTGGGGATTGACATTCCCAACTATGAGCCACTACCCAAGCCAACCCCTTTGGATCTCCATGCTCTTCAGCACATCCACTTCCTAAACCGTTGGACTAAAGACCCAACTCGGTTTTGCTATGAGTTTCCAATTGGTCCAGCCAACACTTCCCTTGTCTTGCTGCCACATGAAGACATCCCAAGCCTACGCTCAGGAGTTGTCACTTTCCAGCCCAATGAGGAAGACTTCTATGTTCCATCAAGTGAGAAACCATCATTCCCCATGCTCACCTATCGCACACTTCAGCATGCAGTCAAGACTCAACGCCGCCACCCAAGAACGCCATGTTCTCACTACTGGCATGGCGCATCAAGCTCTAGACCGTGTTAACAAGCTGGAGAAGATAGTGGAATGCCAATCTCGCTTCATCTCACGCCTAGTCCGTGTAGTTCGCCACATTGCACCGGAGAGACTCTTTCGCCCTTCTTCCACCGCTAGAGAGCCATATGAGCCTGACCTTGGTGAGTTCTCACTAGACTCAGAGCTTGGTTCAGAAGGCGATGACCCCATAGATGAGGAAGAGAGTTCTTCTCACTGCCACACATAGTCATCTCAAGTGGTACTTAGTGCAATGGACACTTACAAATCTCCATTTTCTATCCCTATCTCATTTTAATGAATTTTCTTTATTTTTCTTTTACTTTGAATATTACCTCTCACCTTAATGTGATTTGCTTTCACCGGGACGGTGCAAGTTAAGTCTGGGGGGAGTTTTATTGTGTTACTAATGCATTTTTCTTTCTTTTCTTATGTTTTATTCACTTTGTTTCATGTTTTTCAAAAAGTTTTATTGAGTCAAAAACCAGTCCGGAAGTTATGAACTTGCTTTGAGAATTGAGAGTGTTATGCTAACAATCCATGACCCTAGAGCAGAAACCAGCTAAAGGCACAAGCCTAACAGAAGCTCTTACAGTGGATCGACATGCTAGCTCAGCAAAATTTCTAAGGTAACCAAGCAATCTAGAGTTAACCTCACCTTAATCAATCTTAATTACTCTTGTCAAGGGGGTTGGCATACATGTCGACAGTTCCTTGCTTGATTTTCAATAAGATTTGTCTAATCTTTAAAGAGTTCTCCTCTCTCTCCCATCCCAAATGGTAAGTGATTTATGAGAAAAAGCTCAAAGAGCACAAGGAAAACAAGTAAGCATGAGGAATGCATATGTCTGTACCTTCATGTCTTATGGAATACCTTAGTCAAACAAGGAACAAGCTAAAGACTTATCCTGTGGTTGAAAGAAGGGTCAATAGAAAAAATAAAATGATACCCTAGAAAAGTAGGGAGAAATTGACCTTTCAAAGTTCTGATGTGAGAAAGAGAGAGGAAAAGAACTCATTGCACTTAAAGAGGCAATCTTGGAGAGATCAAGTGGGTAAGAACAAGTTCAATTGATCGATGTCCCCTTGATAAAGAATTCACGCTTTAAATTTATGCAAGAGGTTAGCAATAGAGAGTTTGGATTGCTGGATGAGACTAGTTGGGTTGGTATTGTTCGCTAAACTTGCAGGGTGTATGTGAAGCTAACCTTATGTTGTCTATGTTCATAGTGGAATACAGGAAAGGAACCTTTCACAGGATATTCAAAAGAGCAAGGGAGCTTCCACGTTTTCAAACCTCTTTCACGGATTTAGATTCTTTTTGCTTGAGGACAAGCAAAGATCTAAGTCTGGGGGAGTTGATATACCTCTAATTTACCCACTTTTTATACTGTTTTAGCATTGTTTTCTAATGGTTTTTGGCAGGTTTTCTATCTAAAAAGGTAGTTTTACTGTGTTTATAGTGTCTAGAGTCTAAACAGGTGAAATGATGCATTTTGGAGCAAAACCATAGGATTTGCACTTCAAGCAGCTCCATGCACAAGCACCAACTTTAAGAGGGCCCAGAAAAAGATCTACTCAATGGATTTCATCAAGACCAGTTCCCTGCGTGCTCTGATTGAGTTAACTTTCCAACGCAACTGGAACGGCCTAATTTGGATGAGTAGAAAAGGAGTTACAACCAAAAGAGTGAAGACTGTCCAGACGGCTCTATCGAGAACAGCGCCCAACCGCGCAGTCCGGCTGGCCGAGAACGAATGTTCCGCGCTCGGCCAAATCACATCCGTCCGACTGAAGTCTCGGCCAAAGTTCCAAACCGACTCGGCCGATCACGCATCACGACCCGGGAAACATTGTCCCGCGGTCGGCCAAGCTTCAAGCGTCACGCCAGCCGCGCACGACCAAAGCGCGCGAGCCGGGAACAAGCCTCGCGGCCGCGCAACTCGTTCGCGTACCACGGCCGATGCATCCGTCCGAGCCGGGAAAGAACGTCCCACGTCCGGCCGAGAATTCATCGGCCAAATCTATCCGCTCGACCACGCCGGCCGACCGTGAAATCCGCCCCCGACCGTTCCGACTCGCCCACGACCCGATGTCCGGCCGATCGTCCCGACGACCGTCCCAACGCCGCGGTCGACCCGAAGCCCTTTTGAAGCCCAAACTTATGTTTTCAAGCCCGGCTTAACCCTAAGCCGCCTCTAGAAGACCTAGCACTATATATATGGATTTTTAGCCTCTTGAGAAAGAGAGCCGCCCTGTATTTCGATTTCCTACTCTAAGTTTTATTGCAATCATGTTTTCTTCATCTCTATGTGTGTTTGCTTTGATCATGTCTGAGTAATCCACTAGTTAGGTTGCTAGGGTTACTATTCAATGAGTTGCTTGCATGATCTTTGATTTCAATGATTAGCTAGGGATTATATTAGAGTCTTTGTCTCGTCTTGTGCACTTAACTAATGCTGATTGCTTTACCGCGCATCTAGTAATCCGATCTTAGGTTGATTTGAGCCTCGACAGTGCTGTATCATTCGCCGGACATATTCTTTGACAAGCTAGGTTTCTTAGACTGCGAAAGTTGATCTATCTATATCTAGTGAACTGTATCAGAACCTATTCATTCTAATGCTTGATCTAATCACCTAGGGACATACCAAAAGTTTAGCGACTAGGTAGATTAGCAAAGGAGCCGGAGCCTCGAAAGTGGAATGGTTTTATATTCGTGATCTGTGTTCTAGATGGTTCTTAATATCCCAATATCCCTAATCAATTCAATCTATCATTGTTTCATTGATCATTGCTTGCTTCTCTGCGATAGCCCCTATGACCTAGCGCTTTTCCTTTATTGTTTACAACCTCGTTATACTTGCTAGTTCGGTTCACCATTACAACCTCAATCATACTTTTGTTTTAGCTTGATCCAAAATCCATAGTTACAAAGTGTACTCAATAGCCAGTCCTTGTGTTCGATACCCATACTTCCGCGATCTGTGCACTTGCAGAGGTCTAGGAGTTTGGTAAAACCTGACTCCGCATCACCTGCCACTGGAGGTACTCCCGGAGGCCCCTGTGGAACCACTGGCGGAAAACGAGCCAAGAGCTGTGTCAGCAACCCCACCACCAAGTCGTCACGATCCGGAGCCGGAGCACCGCCCCCACCCGGAGAAGCCCCCGCTCCCAAACCAACAATGGCATCCACACTGGCCTCACTCGCCACGGATACCAACTGGGTCACCGACGCAGTCGCCATACTCGACGCCACACTCTCTCGCGAATCTGCCGGAATACCACGACCTCGGCCCCGGCCTCCACGGCCTCTTGCTCTGCCACCACGGCCTCGAGCACCGCGTCCTCTCACGCCACGACCTTTAGGAGCCTCGTCCATCTCACTGCATGGACCCAAACATGAGAAACTAGAACAATAACACAAAACACGAACACCAAAAACTCACCGCCGAATCTCCTTTAGCTGAAGGGGATGATACTAAGTCTAGCAATTCTAACAGTCCTAAAACCGTCTAGGTTCTGCTACCAAAATGAAACAATCATCTTTTTTTAAAAAAAAATAAATAAATACTAATCAATTCTAGCGAAAGTCTTTAAAAACAGATTAAATAAATCAATCAATAACAATAATAATTCAGTTCAACGGAAGCAAAGTAATAATTAAACAAGTCTAGCAAAACAATGCAAAATAAATAAAAACAATAACATCCTATCATCCCCCTCTTCATCCTTGATTACGCGATCACACAAATCTTTTACCTACAACACATTGGAATGGAGTTGCATAAGTATTTAATAAATACTTAGTGAGGCAATCTGACTACGAGCCATTTACGCAATTACTAGATATTGAATAATATTTAAAAGCTCCGATAATTATTAAATACCAATTTTTTGAATTATTAAATAATTCTTAATAATTAAATATTTCATTTCTCAATTACAAAATAATTCTCATAATTAAATAATAATTTTCCATAATTAATATAATTATTTTAAATCATTTAGTTAATTAAAACTCCCATTAATTAATTAAAATCCGAAATTACCAATAACGAGATCAAATTATTTAACCAATTAAATCAATTCAATTAAACCAGACCAAATTGATTTAAACCGGAATTAACCGGTATGTGACGACCTACACAAGCTTTGTGTCCCTCCACACCGATTTCTGAAACATAGAGATTGATCTATGAACAATACCCGAACTACATAATAACACATAAATCAAGCAATTAACCAAAACATTCGAATCAAACATCAATATTACCACGAAATCATCACAGAAACACATACATATCTTGAATCTAGCAATCACGGACCAACAGTCTTGCAATCACCTCGATTCTAGATTGAAAAGAGGGGAAAACGGATTGAAGATGAAGAACACGACGAGATCGACGAAGAACACCCCGAAACCACCACGCAGCAGCCGCCACACGAACCCAAACCTCCAATCGACAACGAACGCCCTCGGATTCAATCACCAACACCGAAATCGACTCCTTAATCTCTTCTCCTTCAAAACTCGTGCACAAAACGACAAAAAAGGGAGAAAGAAAACGGCAGCGTGTTTTAACTCTGAGAATCAGAGTTTCTGGACCCAAACCAACTAAACTGAGCCCAAAAACACTCAAATTGAACCGACTGCGATTTTGCAAAGCAAAATAAATTACAACACAACAAAGACCAAAGTAAAACCACAATGGAACTAAAGATGAAAACAAATGAGACGCTATGAGTTTAGACAAATTGAAAAACATCACCAACTCACACTAAAACACCAATTAAAACGAGTTCAAACTTCTAAATAACCTTTAGATAACTTTATTGTAGATCCCCGCCTCGACCAAACTACGAAAACAAAGACCATCGTGCAGACACACAAACTAATTTACAACTCACCAAACCAGCCTTCATAATCCAACCAAACAGTCCTAATCACCTGGATATGGTGGTGTCTAAACGACGACGGTTACACATTTATGGAGCTGAACTCGTCAATTAAAAAATGGAAAAGGTCTTTCTACGAATTAATGCATCTTAATCTCGATAAGGCTTTGCACCAAAACAAAAAGAACATAAAGAATGGGACAAGATGGATTTTTAACTTGTCTGCATCGAGTTTTAAATACAAGACGTCATCATCAGAAAAATAATTAAGGAGCAGATGTTACAACTTACAACTAACTACTCTCGTTTTTTACACTTGGGCCAACCAAATTGAGATGGGAGATTATGCTTTTTCTCAAGTAATTAATCGAATCGTATATTCGTATATACTCAGGATAGCAGATAAAGATAATTAGGCATGCTTTAAAGTTTAAACATCCAGATAAAATACATCACGCCTAGGTTATAATGAACACAGATAGTTGTTTCGTGAGCTTCCATTTAACAGACAAACGAAAGGGAAAAAGAAAAAGAAAAAGAAAAAATCATTGTTTCTCATAGAGATGGCTTTCCTCCGTCGCCTTATCCTTCTTCGAGCTTTCTACTGCGTAATTGTGCTCTTTACCCTGAGAGAAAGAACGAATTATTGAGAGGTTTCAATTTGTTTCCAAGAAATCAAGAATCAAATACATGTATTTGTTGGGATTATAGCTAACCATATAGGGCTGGATGGTATGCAGAAGAACGTTGAACTTCCTGAAGCAGCATGGGAGGAGCTGCGCAAGGTGGTTTCTCGTACTGGGTAACATTAGTCTCTGTATTCCACCAATACGAATACCCATAGCTATCAGCGAGACGTTTCCACGGCTTAGGGAGATGTGGATCCTCACGTGTGTAACGGATTGGTGAGGCAGAACGGGGTTTCTTAAACTCGACACCAGTATTTGGATTCCAAAAGAACAAACACCCAGTCTCACTATCCACACGACACTCCCAAGGAGGAGGGGGATCTTTCCCCTCAGGTGGCGGTTCAGGGAGATTTGGAAACTCAGTAGCTGTAGCAGCCATTACCGGTGCCCAAGCAGATAGGGGTGGCATATCACAGGTGCTGACATCAACTCTTTCTGGAGGATCAACCCTGGAAAGTTTAATATCCTCCAATCCTTCCACAGCACATCCACATTGTTGCAGCATCCTCTCTATTGTGCCTATTCCCCCCTCAATTTGAACGTAAGCGTATCTATAAAAAGCAGCAAACAAAAACAAATCTTTGGTTAGCATTTGATAACAAGAGAGCAAACTGGGAGGAAGAAGAAGCCACAAACCTGGAGAGAGAAGGACCTCCGCGCTCTTTGTGAAGGGAAATATGCAAGATACGTCCAAATTTAGAGAGTTCTTTTAACAGCATTCTCTCAACGTACTCCAAGGGACGCTTAGTGTCATATCCATCAACAAAAATCCTGGAGATAACAATATCAACCAACCTGACAAGAACCTATCTTATAGACAAAAATCTTTAAAAAAACAAAAAAACTTACACGTGATCTTGCTTATTGTCTGCGTCTCTCATAGGAGCCAACTCACGTTCATAGTGTTTGGCACCAAACGGGTAAGACTCAACGACTAACTTGTGTCTTCTCATGCCGTAACGTCGTCCGATAAGTTTCAAACATCCTCCACTAAGTTTCCAATGTCGTCCACTAAGCTTCAACGCTTCTCTTGTGCACCTTCTCCCCGAAGATAAATCAAGGCAAATCTGTAAAACAAAATCAAGAGTTTAATCATCGGAAGTATTTAATTTAAAAGCTGAGACAACTGGAGGAAAGGCGGCACAAACCTGTTGAGTTTTCTGCGTCTAGCGTATCCGGGAATATAAACATGCATCACCTCTCCACATGAATCGAAAATTGCTCTCATAGAGAGAACGAAATCATGGCCAGAAAGCGAAGTGTTGTATCCCGTGACGTAAATCCTGCTCACGATGCTACAGCCATAGATTTGATTTCAGTGATAATACTATTAACATGACAACAACACATCTTACACATATAGATCTAAAATATATATCAATTTTTACCTGCTTTTTCGATTGTCGGCATCACAATCGTTCAATTCCACACCCTAAGGTACACAAGATCTAGTCAGATATTTCAAATTCAGAAACAGAGATTAACAAAGGCCATAAGGATCGAAGAAGATATTACTTTGGCGGCGGATCCCTCCATGGAGAAGATGAGAAGATGCGACTGCGATACGTTTTCGAGGGTGAGGAAGATAATTTTCAGATCTAGGGATTTAGGTCTTTCTAGAGGCTGCCGCAGAGAAAGAAGGATTTATACAAAAATTCATTTTTGCTAAAAAAAAAAGGGGAAAAAGGGGAAAAACCCTGAAATATACACCAATTTAATTATTTTTGGAAGAAATATTTATCAACTTTTCTCAATCTCATAAAAAAAAAAACACAGACTAATTTTTCTAGCCAATTTAATACATAAACTTTGAATTTTTTGGAAGTTTTAAACTGTAACTAAGATAAAGTATGCGCTATCCACGGGTGGTATTGTTGCTTTTTCTCGTATGATTTGTTTTTCTATATTTATAAAGCTTGTTTAAAAAAAAAATTTGCTTTCTCTCCGACCCATTATTTCTTTACTTTCTCGAGTTTATTTTCCACCACTCATTCATTTCCTCTCTTTTATAACTTATTGGTAACAATTCCGACATATTCATAGATTTGGCAAAACTTTATATATAGTTTTAAACATAATATTTCCACAAAAATGAACTCAAATTTTAGATATGTATCTTGCACTATAACATAATATTTCCCTATTATTAGACAGCAACAACGCAGTTTTGTATTTATCCTTTTATGTGTATCATATAACGAAAGATTTACAGAAAGCAAAGTTATGAGTGTGTTTTAAAGCTTCTATGATTTCATTGAAGCAAATATTTTGATTAATATCTATTAATAGTTTGATTAAATATTTTTTTATTCATAAATTTTTATTGTCAGTAGTATGGCCATGGTGATTGTTGACCGAATGTTAATTATTTTTCGTCCTTTATTTTTTTTTCTTTGGTCTATTCTCCCTTATTCAGTTTCTTTTTCTTCTTTAGTTTCTTCTTCATCTTTACTCTTCCCTATTTTTCTCTTATGTTTCTTTGTCCCCGCGGGTTCTTATTCTGTTATTTGGTCTGCTTCTTTATCTTTGTTCATCTTTTGTTTATTTTTTATATTCGTTCTTTAATATCTTTGTCTTCACTCTTTTTTGTATGTTCTTTCTTATTCTTTGTGATCGTATTGCTTATTGTTCTTCTGTTTCTTCTATGATTTTATCCTTTTTAGAAATTATTTTCTTTTTCTCCTGTTAAATTTAATCTTATGTAGAATAAAATTGTCACTATATGATACACTTAACAAACCTTTAAAATGTAAACTATTCATAGGAATAAAATTAAGTTAGAAATGTACAATAATAATAATTCAATTTATGAGTCATAAAAATGTAGTTAAGCATAACTTTCAATTTCATATTCTTCGGTTTCATATTTTTATTTGGTTTTCTGATTTAGCCTTATATTATGTGATTTTTTTTCCGTTTATTGCTATCTTTGTCTTTGTTTTTCTTTTATTTTTATTTTTATTTTTCTTGGTTCATATTATTCTATGATTAGTTATTTCCATAAAAAATGCTAGATTTCCCTATATTTTGTTCTTCCCGATTCTCTTCTTCTATGTATTGGTTGCTGAAAACAGGATTTTTCATAGATTCAAACCTTTCAATCCCTGCTCATATCATTGCAGCATAGTAAATATGTCAATCCAAATCCTAGAGAGATTGGGTTTTATAAGAATACAAGAAAAGCTTCAAGTCAAAAACAAGATAAGGTTTTTAAGAAATCCGAATACTCAACAGTAAAATAACGAACTAGAACAGTAATTTAATGGTCCAAAACTAGAATCAAAGACAAAGATTTGAACTTTGAGCTAAAAGATTGGAACTTTATAAGATAAAATGAAGAAAGGCGACTCCTTTAGGTGGATGCGTTGAAAATCGAGCTAAAGGAGGAGACTTTGAGCTTAGAGAATAAGACTGAGCTTCTAGGCTAAGGAAAACAAGAGGAAAGCTCATCACTATCGTGAATGAAGCTTAAATGCAAGGTCTAGGCTCAAGAACTGACTATCGTCAGTGAACCCGGACTCGAGCAAGCTGAAAGCTTAGATCCTAACCCCAAAGAACTCCCTAAACTATCGCTATCGCGAGCTAGGAAAGCAAATCCCTTGACTTAGATTATCTAGCACTCAAACACACTTTTGCTGTGTAGAGAACTTGAGATCTGAGTCAAGATGATCAGAAAAGATTCAGCCTTAAGGGCATTAAGCAAGGAGAAGCTCCAAAAGGTCTCAGCTTTGAACACAACGCTCTCCTTTAAAACTCTCAAAACCGCAACACCTAAAACAATTCGAAAAGACTACTCACTCATCCTATTTAACAAACCGATTCCCATAGAGGAAAGATTGTTAAACAAGCAAGCAAGATGAGATACAGAAGAGAGTAAACGAGTACGTGATTTTATTAAAGAGAAAGAAATGAAACCTTACAAAGTCTAAGATCTCAAACTAGAGTATTTTTTGGTGAAAAAATTAAAGACAAATTACAAGATGCCTAAAAATTTAGAACTTAAAAGTTTATATAGTGGAGACTCTAAAACCATTCTTCTTTCTTTCCCCAAGATTTAAGCTCCAAAACTCGGTGTTTCACTTTGGCTTGGTCTATCTTGACTAAAGTCAACTTCTTTCTTGGTCAAGGAAAGCTTACAAGGCGAGAATCGGGTTTCCTGATCCTGATTGGCATCCTGGCTGCGAGCTCTTTCAACGTCCCCAACACCCCATACTCCCAATTGGTCCCAAAGCTCCCAAAAGTACATGATTTAGACTCAAAATGCAATGTATATGCAATGCATGTCCCAAAGAGGATGCAAATATATAGATGGAGATATTAAGACTTATATGTATGCAAATGAGACTTTGATAATGTAAATATGCATGTAAAAGTATACTAAAATGGTTTAATATATGGCTATATCAACACCCCCAAACTTGAATCTTGCTTGCCCTCAAGCGAGAAGAACAAGTCTGAGGGTGCTGGAAAGATGTGAAGAAACGGATTTGGTTCTGAATTGGGAGAAGTGCAACTTTATGGTGAAAGAGGACTATACCCTACACAAATTAGATAAACAAGAGGAATAAGAAGAGCCATAGACCGAGAAGTCTTCCATGAAAACCTCGACCATTTCCTCTATTAAATCCGAAAAAATTGAAAGCATGCATCTTTGAAACGTTGTTGGGGCATTACATAATCCAAACGGCATTCTCCGATAGGCGAAGGTGCCGTATGGACATGTAAAAGTGGTCTTTTTCTGGTCGTTTGGATGGATTGGAACCTGGAAAAAACCACTATAGCCATCCAAGAAACAATAAAATGGATGGCATGCCAATCTCTCAAGCATTTGGTCGATGAATGGTAAAGGGAAATGATATTTTCTTGATGCAGAGTTTAACTTACGATAGTCTATGCACATTCTATGTCCGACTATTGTCCTACTTGGGATCAATTCATTCTTTTCGTTCTTGATGACAGTAATCCCACCCTTTTTCGGGACGCAATGTACTGGTGAAACCCAAGTACTGTCCGAAATAGGGTAGATGATTCCTGCATCAAGAAGCTTTAAGATCTCTTTCTTTACTACTTCTTTAAGACTGGGATTTAGCCTACGCTGATGTTCAATAGACCCCTTTGATTCATTTTTAAGATGGATCCTGTGAGTGCATAGATTAGGGGAGAGACCCTTGATATCGTCCAGCGAATATCCAAGAGCTCTCCTATACTTTCGCAGCTCAACAAGGAGGGTTTCAAGCTCATGAGGGGTTAATGCATCATTGACAATGACGCGATATGTGGTATGTGGAGTTAGGCCTAAGAACGCATACCTGAGCCCCTTTGGGAGAGGTTTAAGATCGACCTTGGGAGCCTTTAGCTCGGACCAGTCATCGTTTGTGCTCTGCTCTTGAGAGCTCTCCTCTCTCGGTTTAGAATCTAGAGCAAACAGGTTCTCAACCCGATTATCATCCCGGATTGCTCTCTGTTTCTGATGACCAACTCCTCAAAGCCCATGTCTTCTTTTACTGCTCTGTGTGAGTCCATAAGCCAAGCATAACCCATACTCTCTGCTTGTAGATACCCAAATACCTCGTTATCCTTAGTCAGAGCTAGCTGTAGCTTATCCTCAACACTCAGGTCCTCCAAATAGTCATCGGCTAGCTGCTCAAGTGTTTCAATGTAAAATGACTCGCCATTGATGGTTGGTTGCTTCATAACTCTTTTACATTGAACACCATCTTGCAGTCTTGACCCAAATTCAGCTCAATCTTGCCTCTTCTCACGTCTATTATAGCTCCAGCAGTGGCAAGGAAAGGTCTTCCCAAAATCAATGGGTCTTTGGCTTCTTCATCCATCTCTACTACCACGAAGTCAGTTGGACGATAACGTTTCCCACCTTAAGTGGCATGTCTTCCAGCATGCCTATTGGGAGCTTAACTGATCTATCAGCAAGGATCAGAGAGAAATGGCACTCTTGTACTTTTCAAATCCCAAACGCCTTGCCACAGTCAAAGGCATACTCACACTTGCTCCCAAATCACACAAACTCTTCTTGAAAGCTAATGGTCCTAGGGAACAGGGGAGAGTGAACCTTCCAGGATCTCCTAGCTTCTTGTTACTGCCTTGCTTTGAATTATAGGCACTACACTCTTGAGATAGCACCACCATGCCTTAAACTTCTTTGGTTCTCTCCAAAATGGCATCTTTCAAAAATTTCTGATAAGGCTTGATCATCATGAGAGCGTCTATAAAAGGGATCTTCAGATTGATCTCAGACATTTGCTGATCAAAGACTTTTGCATTTTCTGCCATTTGCTTCTTGAACCTTGTTGGAAAAGGCAGCATTGGTTTGAAAGGTGGAGGAACAAAAAGAGTTTCCCTTCCTCTTCTTGTTGTTTTTGATGGCTCTGCTGCGCTCTCTCTCTGCTTCAGGCTCTGGTTCCACTGATTCTTTCTCAACTCTCTCTTCAGCTTCAATGTCGACTGACTCCTCCTCCTCTTGAATCGCAATGTCCTCATTGCTTCTTGATGGTACCAACTCTCTCGGAAGAACTCTCCACTCTTAAGAGTAATTGCTTGCACATACTCTTTGGGGTTTGGTAATTGCTTTTCCAGGAAGCATTCCCTTTGAAGAAAGATGGAATGTTGTGGCTCTTAGCTTCCAAGTGTTGAACTTTGAGTTCAATGATTCCAACTTCTTGTTGAGATCATTGTAAGAGCAGTCTACTTTGTTGTTGATCTCGGCTAGCTTGGTGTTGAGCTCGGTAGCTCCACTAGTTGTCCCTTTGATAAGTTGTTGAAGCATTGTCTTCATGTCAGAGTCTTGACTGAGCTACTGCCCTGCTTGAGCTTGAGTGAGCCTTGATTTGATTACCAAAAACCTTTGGTGGGTAACCTCGCTTGAAGTACACGGTTTGTTGTCCTCCTTGGTTTTGGTTTTGTTGAGGTGGATACACTTGATCTTGGATTCTCACATTGGTGCTGCGATAAGAGAGGTTCGTGTTGTTGTTTGTGTTGTAACCCTTGTAGTAACCTCCCTGGTTGCTCATATGTAGCACACTTCCTCAGTTTGTGGATCCTCCTCCTCTTGGTTCACATCATCTTCACAAACAAAGTGAACTTGCTTTTGCTGCCAGTCAAGATCTTGTCAAGCTTGTCATTCAGGGTCTTTAGCTCTTTCTTGTGCTTCTTCATTGACTGAGCTTCCTCTGTCACTTCGGTCATACTCCTCAGGATAGTTTCCATCACTAAGCGCAACATTCTCCACCAAGGATGAGACCTTCATCCACATCCTTTCCCATGAAGTGACCATTACTAGCTGAATCCAAATGCATCTTGTACTTAGGCTCCTCTGTACAATGTACTTAGTAGGTTCTCTTTGGAGAAGCCATGATGTGGACACTTCATTTGATATCCCTTGAAACGCTCATATGCCTCAGAATGTTTCACCGGTTAGTTGAGTGAAACTCGCAATGTCATTTCCAACTGAGCTGTTCGAAGTGGGGAAGAATTTGGCCAAGAAAGCGTGCTTGCATTGCTCCCATGTCGTGACTGTTCCAGGTTGGATTGATGATTCCCAAGCTAGAGCTTTCCTCCCAAGAGAATGGGAACAATCTCAGTTAAGCATCCTCAGTGACATTGTTGATCTTTTGCAAAGCACATATTCTATCAAACTTTTCCAGTGCTTCAGAGGATCTTCATCTTTCATCCCATGAAAGATTGAATTCTCCACCAAGTTTATCAAGCTCGTCTTGATGTCAAGTTGTTGTTGGGACCGGTGGTGGGGTAATGTCCGGGGCGGTTCGCTGGAATGTTGGTGTGTCGCCGGCTCCGATTTGTCTCGCCGGACGTTGAGCATGAACCGGAATCCCCTGGTGGTGGATTCACTCCCGGTGGAGGAGCTCCTCCGGCGTTAGTCTGCCATTGTATCAGAATCAGAGTCGGGTTCTCGCAACTCGACCTCAGAAGTCGACTCTCTTCAGCTCTGTTTCTTGCTCTGCGTTTCGCTTCTCACGCTCAGCTCGCTGAAGCTCGTGTGGACTTAACAAGTTCGAACTTCCACGAGAGCGTGTTTGCATACACCTGATACAAAGCAGAGCAAATCCCAGGCAGATTAGATACAAGATTTAAAAATTAAAACTTGAACTTGAAATTTTTCCAAATCGAAAAAGCCCAATCAAATCTCTAAGATTGGCAACGGCGCCAGTTTGAAAACATGATTTTTCATAGATTCAAACCCTTCATCCCTGCTCATATCATTGCAGATAGTAAGGTATCAATCCAAATCAGAGAGATTGGGTCTTAAAGAATGCAAGAAAAGCTTCAAGTCAAGAACAAAGATTGGTTTTTAAGAAATCCGAAAGTTTCAACAGTAAAATAACGAACTAGAACAGTAAATTAACGGTCCAAACTAGAATCAAAGACAAAGGTTTGAACTTTGAGCTAAAAGATTGGAACTTTATAAAGGAAATGAAGAAAGGCGATGGCTTTAGGCGATTGCGTTGAAAATCAAGCTAAAGGAGAGACTTTTGGGCTTAGAGACTAAGACCAGCTTCTAGGCTAAGGAAAACAGAAGTAAAAACTCATCACTATCGTGAATGAGCTTGAATGCAAGGTCTAGGCTCAAGAACTGACTATCGTCAGTGAACACTCAAACAAGCTTAAAGCTTAGATCCCAACACCAAAGAACTCCCTAAACAATCGCTATCGCGAGCTAGGAAAGAAATCCCTTGACTTAGATTATCTAGCACTCAAACACACTTTTGCTGTGTAGAGAGCTTGAGATCTGAGTCAAGATGATCAGAAAAGACCAGCCTTAAGGGCACTAAGCAGGAGAAGCTCTAAAAGGTCAGCTTTAAACGCAAAGCTCTCCCTTTAAACTCTCAAAACCGCAACACCTAAAACAATCTAAGACTACTCACTCATCCTGTTTAACAAACCGATTCCATAGAGGAAAGGTTGTTAAACAAGTAAGTAAGATGAAATGAACAAAGAGAACAAGTACGTGATTTAGATTAAAAGAAAGAGATCCAAGCTTACAAAGTCTAAGATCTCAAACGAGAGTATTTCTTGGTGGCAAAATGAAAGACAAATTACAAGATGCCTAAAATTTTAGGACTTTTAAGTTTATATAGTGGAGACTCTAAAACCCTTCTTCTTTCCTTCCCCAAGATTTAAGCTCCAAAACTCGCGTTTCACTTAGTGGCTTGTATCTTGACTAAAGTCAACTCCTTCTTGGTCAAGGAAAGCTTACAAGGCGAGAATCGGGTTTCCTGATCCTGGTTGACATCCTGGCTTGCTCTCTTTTGACGTCTCCAACACTCCATATTCCCAATTGGCTCCAAAGCTCCCAAAGTACCTGATTTAGACTCAAAATGCAATGTATATGCAATGCAAGTGCCAAAAGAGGATGCAAGTGTATAGATAGAGATATTAGGACTTAAATGTATGCAAATGAGACTTAGATAATGTAAATATGCATGTAAAAGTATACTAAAATGGGTTAATATATGGCTATATCAGTTGTTCTTCACTTTAAATTATTCACAACTATCTTTTGTAAATATATTTAGTATAAATATTTCTAATCTTAGGTTGAATGAATTTTCACTATCTGATACACCTAGCGAAACTAAAAACAAAAAAAATGTACATCTGAATAAATTTAAGCTAGCAAAAAGTTAATATTATAATATATAGATAAGTAATACTAATATTTAGCTTAGATTTCTAGGGGTATAAAATTTATTTGAAGAGAAGCTAATCAGCGCACATCGTTATTCATTATTTACTGCTTCACTCTTATTCCTAGGTTTTTTAATTTTTTTTCTTTTTTTTTTCTTTTTTTGGGGTAAAAATTTTCTTTTATTTATTCGTCTTCAATTTTTCCTACTTTGAATTCCTCTTTGTTCTTATTTGGTTTCTTATTTATCTTCACTCATCTTCGGTAATGCTCTTCTTCGTCTTCGCATTTCTTTGTTCCTCCTTTCTGTTCTTATTTGGCTTATGCTTTTCGTCGTCATCGCTGTTCTTTATTCCTTCTTTATGTTTTTTATTTGGTTTCATTTCCTTTTTCACTCTTGTTTCCATGTTTTTAATTTCTTTTATTTATTATCTTCAATTTCTCCTACTTTGATTTCTTCTTTGTTTTTTTTTTCTTTTTCACTCATCTATACTTATACTATTTTTTATTCCCCTTTGTGTTCTTTTTTTTGTTTCATGTATTTCATTCTTGTCTTAACAAAAATTTTAATTTTAAAAAAGTTCTTAGTATTAAATAAGCTTATGTATACTAATAATATTAGCTGTTTAAAATTTAATATAACTAATTTAAATTTTTTATTTTATTTTTGCTGTTATTAGAAAATATAATTTCTTTATTTTATAAATATTTAATTAATAAAAAATTTGAAAAGAAACACAATTAATTAATTTTGGTGATGATGTGGAATGATAATATTGGTTGATTAAAATCATATATACTTAATTTCCTTATCTCTTACATGTTTAAAAATTGTAAATTTTCTTAATCATGTAAATACTTAATTAATTAATTTTGGTGATGCTATGAAATAATAATTTTAGATAATGATGTGGAATGATACTATTGGTTGTTTAAAATTTGGAAAAATATTTAATTTTGGTGATGATTATTTGGACCAATAAAATCATATGATGATGTGGACTCATACTATTGGTTGTCTAAAATTTAGAAACTTTCTTAATTTTGAAGTTGATGATTATGTGAACCAATAAAATTGCGTCTTAAAATCTAATATTGACGCCCTTAATTAGGGGTGGGCACGGGGCAAGTACTTGCGACTTACCTTGCCCTTGTGAAAATATTTGAAATTTCGACTTGCGACTTGCCTTGCCTTGTTAAATACTTGCTCCTTCAAGTACTTGTTCATATTTTCATTACTTGCGGGTACTTGCCTTGCGTTGCAACTTATAAAAACACAAAAATAAAAGTAATTATTTCACAATTTTGGGCTATAGTTAGCTAAAGCCCATTAGTTTTTTCATATTTATAATGTAGGTTTTTAAAAACCCTTGTTGTTGGCAATTAATGACAATGGATCTCTTACTTACAAGAAAAATTTTTATTTTTTCATTATATGTGTAAAAAAATACAAAAAATTGTAAATATCAAATATTTGTACAAGGCGGGTAATGATTTTTTTTTTAAGATTTGATACTTGCCTTGTACTTGCAAGTAATTTATTAAAGCGACTTGTTACTTGCCTTGTACAAGGCAAGTACTTGGTTTGGCGGGGTACGGGGCAAATAATGGGTTTTGAGCAAGTATCAAGTACTTGTGCCCAGTCCTACTTAATAGCTTATAGCCATTGACTTCTAGGTTTTATAGCCGCGCGTAGCGGATCTGTATAAATGATTTTTTTTTTACTAAATTTTAGAAAGACTAATAAATTTACATACAGTTTTTACTATAAAATATTAAAAATATGATGTATCAATTTTTGTATGTATATATATATATCTGTTTATAAGATTGTTGGGTGAAATAAATTCACTAACCGGTCGCTCCTTACACTCTATTATAAGCTGGGAATATTGTCGACCGACGACCATGATGACCAGGTCGATCTTACCTCCTATTGTCTAAAAGGCCTTAACATCGACGTGATAAGGCAACGACCGACGATGTTTGTTAACGGTTTAGCAATGACCAATGGTTTTATACAATTTCCTAAACCTATTTGGAATTGTATAAAGGACCGACATGCACTTCTAAGGAAATTAGGAATGACGACCGACGTAGGAAATAGAAAGTTACGATCGACGTTAAAGCCCAACTCGATAAGGACTAGGACCGACGAACACCTATAAATAAGAGGTCCTAGAACCAAGAGATTCATTCAGAAAAACACACAAAAACCCTAATAGCTACTTATTCTCTCTCCTTCGACGAGCAAGCGACGAACAACCTAGATACGACGAACTACGATCTACGACGAGCGACAGACGAGATTCTCTTAGTTTAATCTTTGATATTGACTTGTTGTAGCTCGATATTCAATTGATTAATAAGATATCTTCTCCTGCGTCATTCCGTTTATTGTACTTGCGAACCGGTTAAATTTTGCCCAAACAAAGATTTTATAAATATAATTAAATAAAACAATAATGAAGACAACTAACTTTTACTGAATTAAATAACTAATAAATTAAAATACAAATATGTTTTTCCACTACTTTTTGGCTATATACCATGTATGTAGAAATAAGAATAGAAGAACAACAAATAGGATTGAGTCATCACGAACAATGAAAAGATGCTTGTAGGGAAGTGACAATGATCATACTAGTTTTTTACTTCTCAATCTCATTAGATCTTCTACAACTTTTAGTCTATACCTCTCTTCACTCTTATCATTTAAATCAGTTTTGTTTATATTATGCTGTTAGATTATTATTTGAACATCTTTAGGACGATGTATAATCTTCATTCTCTTAATGTATCAAAATCAACAACGGATTCAAATGGAGCGGACAATCCTTCATGGATCTGTTTCATGTTATGGGTTCGATACTTGATTGTCTACACGTCGATGTTTATGTTAAACATGTGTTCTAAATCTATAATTTTCCTACTTCCAATTTTGAAAAGCCAGGTAACACATGGGTTATTAGAGATCAAGTGACTTGGTAATTTTGATGGTGTAGTTGATATACTCTCCAGTTTTCAATCATTATTAGTTGATTTTTCAAATTTGAGATTGTAGTTTCATAATGGACTATATTGGTAAGTACATAAACTATGTAACTTTGGTTTCTTGCTGTGTTACACTATACTTCTATATATCGTAAGGACTATTTATGTCTTTCTCTTACGCTCTTGATCATTGTATGGAACTTAAAATTTCCATCTGTTCAACTTGACGATAATAAACGGTTTATTATTAACCACAAAGCCAATTTGGTATTTACCTTGGGAGGAAATAGTAACCTTATAAAGCTTGTTTAATATCTTGAGAATATTAGTCTCCCGCCTAGGTTTCTCGAATAACTTTGTAAATATGATGATTATTATCTAAAAATGGTTTGTATAAAATTGGCCATACTTGCACCATTCTTTTACTAATTTCCACCATAGCATCTAGATAATAGAACTACCCTTTTTAAGTTTCCAAAAAAATTCCAACATGGTTAAATTAGTCCATTAAAACTTCATACTGAAATAGTAACTTTGTAAGTGAATAGGTCAAATTATTAATGCCAGATGAAAGATTACAATGCAAAAGAAAATTTTCAGAGTTGTGTGGATAGACCTTGTTAGTATCATATATATGCCAAAGGAAAGCTCACAAGATGGAAATTTCTCCTTAGCTGGTACGCTTGCGTCATTCTTATTCCTCTATAGACTATAGTTCCAAAAATATGACAGTGGCGGAAGCATTAAAAAAGGAAGATACTATAACATGTATACAATTCAAAATCAGAATACTCTTTAACAAAAAAAAAACAGAATCTCACAGAGACGTCATCAAAGAAAATGTAAATATAACTATTTTGAAATAGTATTTTTGAATTTGTATTTTTTTAATAAGAAAATGTAAATATAACTATTTTGAAATTTCATACGATATATTCTCTTCGTTTCAAATTAGTTGTCATTTTGACAAAATGTATTTGCAATTATTTAAATGTATCTGGATGTGTTTTGAATTTAATAAATCCAAATAATTGCATATTCATTTTGCCAAAGCGACAACTAATCTGAAACGGAGGGAGTATTTCTTACCTTGGTTAGGTTCTTATGTTGGTTTATAGTGTGGAAATTAAGCATTTTAATCTATTTTCAAAAAAGTTAAACAAAGTAAAGCGTTGATCGTAGCCTTAGATTAAATATGATAGACTTAGGCGAGATACATAAAACTCAAATAATTACAATATAATAAAAATTTACTATTCTTTAAGAAAAATTATATATCATGTAATTCATAAGATAAGAGCTATAGATGTATGCACACGTATTATAACTAAATGTTTTCTCTTTCATTCAAAACTTAAAAATGTTTTATTATAGTTTCAAAATAATTAGACCAATAATAAAACAATATGCAGAATCCAAATTGTCAAAACGACAAAAATATAATTAATTTTATATTAAAAATGAAACAGATAGAGCAATATTCAAAATTTTGATCAAAATAAAATATTTATAAGAAGAATTGTTTTATTTGATTTAATTATACAGTTTAATTAAAAATCCATATTAAATCGAAAAAAAAATCATTTTAGATTTGGATACCTATTCTCCAAGTGATCTACAGTATGAGTGACTTTTTGAATTCTGTTTACAAAAAGAGGGACTTTCCATCAGAAATGGACTTTCCATGAGACTGTAGCGCTTGGAGATGACAAATTTACCCTTAATGAAGTTGGGGTAAAAAAAATCAGATCTTTCTTCTTCATCTCGCCGGTGATTTGCAGATTCGAAAATAAACGGTGAAGAGCTTCTCTGAATTAGTCCCAATAATAACTGCTGGAGAGTTTCTCTTAATTAGCTTCTCTGAATGCAGATCCAAAATTGTTGGAGTTTAGTTTGGACGGCTATTAATTATGGTTGATGGCTGCGAACTGAGTTAAGATTTTACAGTTAGGGGTTTTGATAAACTCTTGAGGGCTTGACCAATTTTCACTCGAACCCTAACCGCTAAAAGCTTCTCT
>CACVBM020001466.1:0-40508 GCA_902728155.2 Microthlaspi erraticum
TTATTACGTACGAATCAACTCTCATGACAGACTCTACATAGTTGTGCTTTTTTTTTTACCTTCACAATGTGTATAACCGTCACCCAAGAACTTGACACCCTGAACAATGGGACACTGACATACTCTTCCTCTGAAAGTGTCCTGCAACATGTCTACTACATTTGTAACATAACTATTATAACCCCAAAAAACATAAAAAGGAAGGACCGATTCTTTAAGATCCCACGCACCCTGCAAGCTGTAATGTTGGTTGTCTTATCCTCCCAACACCCTACATTGCTATGTAAACACTCATTCGTTTCTATGTCTGCCCAAAACACAGAATCCACAACCAGACGTTACAGGTAGTGAATATCCCAAACAGAGGAATCAATGGAGAAATAATCTATAGAGAGAGGGACCTTCGGTTAAGCAGATGGGTGGCTCAGTCGTCTCTTGAAACCCTGAGCAAAGCGCCTTTAGCACCGCCGATCTCTCCAACTTCCCTGAGATATTTTGAAATTAATTCTAGCAAACTCATAAAATTAGGTCTACAACATTATTAATTGTAGAATTTGCTTGCTTCTGCTTCTACTTCTGACCTCTGTATTGCCTGTTGTTTATTACAATAGTTGGTAGTATTGTCACATCTCCACGCGACCCTTTCCCAACCTGACGGATTTAGGAATCAATAGGGGTTTAGTATATAGTTTCAAGGGCTAGCTTACGTTTCTGAGAAAGAAAAGAAGCTAACTTGTTCTTCTTGTTCATCTTTAAGGACAGGATTCTCAGCATCTGCTTCTATGTCTCCCATGCATTTGTCTACTTTCTTCACATCGACTCCTACTCGAAAGAATGAGACATAGAATAAGATCTCGAGAGTAGATGGAAAAGAGAGAGAGAGAGAGAGAGACAAGTTGGGGGTTACCAAGAGAACGAATGACTTGATCGGCACATTGCTTGTTGTACTTGTCCTCTTTCATGGGACAACGGATGGCGAAGTCGGTGACATAATCCCACCAAAGCCAAGGCTTCCCAGTTTCATTGGTCACTCGAAAGAAGCAAGCTTGGCGTAGATTCTGAACAATCACGTCTTTCCCATTGTATCCTCGGGAGAAGTCTTGCTCAGGGTCGGGAGCACAGTACCTTCCTCCGTTGATGCATTGCGTTTTGCATTGTCTACTTGCCAGAAACGCTTCAGGGCAATACCAGGTGATGTAATGGGGAGTGAAGCGAGTGTAGCCTCCTTTCTCAAGAATCTGAGCTGCTCCTTTGAACCTCTTGAGAAACCGGATTTGTGCATCGCATTTGGCTCCGCATTCATCATTGCTGTTCGTCCATAGCTCGTAGGCCACTCGGTCGTTCGGGTGTGGAAGAGCCTCCCGCCAGTCCAGGCTTATGTGAACAGGTTCCCCGTGAGCTATGGCCGTTTTGATGGCGCTCCCTAGAGATCTGCTCAACAGCGCCGAAGGAATCGTGATGTTCTGCAGGTAATCCGCGTCTGCTGTCTCGTCCTCTGGCGCGTCCATGGTGATTAGTGGCTCGGGTCTGTTATCTGCCACCAAGATGGTTGCAGCACCAGCTCTTTGCGCGTTCCAGGCCTTCAAGGTGAAGTAACAATCTGAGACAAACCAATAACAAGAACATCACTATCATTAGGCGCCTTGATTGTCTCACAAGACATCTTTTCTTGTGCAGCAAGTCATACCCGTTTACTTGTGAAACAGAGAAAGAAAGAGAGTGTGTGTGTTTCTGTGTGGTTAACGAGGAAGAAGAGAAAAAGTGGGACCTCCTCGGTCGACGAGAACGAATGTGGGCAATCCAGCGACTCTGGATCGGAAAGAGATTTCAAAATCGTCAAAGTTCTTGCATGCCTTCTGATTAGCTTTTGGGTAAACCACCGCGCCGGACATGCTTCCGCCGTACTGAGGGACGCCGAAGTTACCGAGGGCGCATTCGTAGATTCCTCTGATGGACTCCGGCGAAGTCACTCGCAGGTTGTTCTTCTCCACCACGAACCTCCCCGAGCAAGAACCCCACCACACCATCACCAATGCCACTACAACTAACCCTACCTTCTCCAGCCTCGTCGTCATGATTGCACCGATGATAATCTTTCCAAGTTATTTTTCTCCGATCGAATTCTAAAAATGGGCACCGACAAAGCATGAAACCATAAAAGAATTGAAACTGTCAAACAGACTCGCCACCACTGACCAAATATATTTCCGCTTCTACTGGTTGACGTGGCACCAAACGACTTGAAAATATTTGGGCCTAACCATCTACTAACTGGGCTTAGTCATCTACTTATTGGGCTGTTATACTAGACCCAATGCTCAAGTTAAAAGCCTTTTCCTTGCAAGCCTTCTCCATGCATCATTTAATTTCCATGTACTAGTTCAAACTTCAAACTTTTCACATTTTAAAAGTGATACTGGGATTGACATCACTAGAAGAACGATCGATAGGGATGCATCATATTAACTATTTTGAATTTTATCATGTTTTTCAGCCTACAATTTCTAGGATGAAATAATAATACGTATATTTCAATTAATTAGAATGGTAAATAAGGAGGTCAATCTAAGAAATTAGAGGCTACGCTGACCGACCAGAAAAGTGGAGACGATTTTGACCAGAAAAGTGTGAAAATCGCAGTGTGTTTATACGCAACCAACCAAACAATTTAATCAAGAAAAAAGACTTTACATTTTTTCCACACGGACGTTGCTTTCACTCTCACCTCTCTCGTTAACATATGCTTTTGGAGTCATCTCATGAGTAATATTTATATTTAAATAATAATCTATATTATACTTGCGGGAGATTTCCAATATGAAAGTAGAGAAAATGCATTACACGTTTATAACAAGAACTTTAACCCTAGATTCTCCGAAGTATCAGAGCTAACTAGTTTCATATTTTCTACGAGGCCATTCAAATATATTTTTTAGGTACATGTCTTTTTATACATACATGTGCACATGGTCATGCATTATGGCATACAATACATACACAGAACATGATGTTGGGCATACACCAGCGCTTGGAAAAAGAATCTTTGACGCATATTTTAGGAAGAAAGATTCGTGTCCGTTTATCCGATTAATCACTCCTACCTAGATTTATCATATTATATACAATATATATGCGTTTAGTTTAAAATTAGGTGTGCCATGAATCATGCATACACCTTGGATGATTAAGGTACCAAACAGTATTCGTCATCTTAACTTGGTTTACATCATATGGTATAAACTCACGCTTAACAAAAAAAAGGGGGGGGGGGGACCATGAAATGTTAAATGCTATATAACTGAATAAAACAAAAGGAGATGCATATATTAAAGGAGAACTATTATCGATCTTTTAATGTTGTTTTAAGAGCATACACATATTAAAAAGGAGAACTATATATATTCTTGGCTCATGGGAATGATGGAGAGGTTCTATATAAAGAGCCTTTATAAATTAGTCAATAGAAAATCCCTTTAACCCAAAAGGAAATATATATAGTTTGAATTTTTTCTGATTATATATGTGATTAGTATTAATAATCTAGTTAGTGGGTACTTAGGGCACAAGGGTCAAGAAGGTCTCTTTGTCTTTCCTCTTTCCGATCTGCTTCAATGGCAAGTTCATTGACCGGACCAACCATTTCTTGTCTCCCCACTTTTTGACTCTCGTGTTGGAATTTTATGTACGATTTGATCGAATTCGCATGAGCGAGTCCAGTCTTAGTTTAATTTATGAGAATATCTAATATTTCTGTTCTGACATACAGACAAAAGAAAACTATTGATAAATATGAGTTTTCTTAGTAAAACCAGTAAACCGATAACACATGATAACATACAAACTACAAAGTATCATCGTTATGAGTTATGATGGAAGAAGGAACATTCTGTTATGCGGATGGTATAGAAAACCTCGGAAAATTTGTGCGAAACATAAACCCTAGCTAGCTAGCAGGTTTTATGTTTTCATAAGTTTGTAGCAACGGTGGTGTGGCAGAACTCCGGCGACTGAAAACAGTAGTCAGAAGAAATCTTGGCGAGCAAAAAACCTAGCTGGAAGAAAATTGAGTGTTTCTGTGGAATCCAACATTGGGTGCTAGCACTTGAATGTAGAATAAATCCACCAAGTCTAGCTATATCCGATTCAGCGTAACCTTTTTTAATTTGCCGCTTGATTGTTCAAAAGAAGAAGCTGATAAGTGGTAACAGTGCAAAAATCAGTCTTGTATTTTTAGAGGTCGATATAAACTCAAAACAAGGTATGCAAGTTTATATAGATGCATAACACACAAAAAAAAAAAAAAAAAAAAAGTAACAGGAGGAGATGCTAGAGTATATATATAAAGGACTTAGTAGAAAACTTATAATTAAAGAAGAGCTAGCTATATACATGTATGAGAGGATAGAGAGGGGAATGATACAAGGTCATGATAAGTCAGTTGATGTCCTAATAAAAGGATTAAACCCAAAAGCCTCCACCGCGTGGGCAACCTCGGAGGACATCCAGTGAGATGGAGACCAATCTTCTGCTTTCTCGGGTGACGACATGTATTCATCTTTGGGATGAATCTGATTATGATTCTGATTCTGGTCATGTACTTGGTGGGGGGAGGGATTGGGGTGATCAAACCGGATCATGTGAGAATCTTGGGGATCAGATGTGTCAACGGGAAAAGTTGCATAAGCCTGATGAAGCTGGCATGTGTGGTGGCCGAAGTAAGTGGTTGAGTAGAGTGGAGGGCTGTGCTGGATCTGTTGGACCTGCTTCTTAGCTTCACAGTTCTGGTCCTTTGTGTACGCACACTTGTAGTAACTCCTGTCATATGATTTTTTATTATAACATAAAAAACCAGCAAGTATATATATATATCTATATATGACTATGAGTGTAGTAAATGTGAATGTGAGCGATTGATATATATGAATATACATACCTTTGGTGATGAGATTCTTTGATCTGCTTTTGTCCGTATTTCCTCCAAAGAAAGCCGTCGTGGTATATCGGATTTGGGGATTCATGTCGACGGTAGTCGGAGCTCTCTGCCATCGATGTCTTTCTGCAACCACCAAGCTCATGGTGATGATGAGTGAAGAGAACATATACACATACCATCCAATTTCTTATTTGATTCAACTTCAAGCGGGATATATAGATCTATACCTTCCCCTCTTGTGAAGTGGCTTCTCAAGAACAGGAGAAGAGTCGTGCGGGGAGGAGTTATTGGATTGATCATCGTCTTCGTGATTAGTATCGATCAAGATGGAGAGAGCATCCGAGAAACAATGGAGGACGGAGTTGGCCAAATCCTCCCTTTCCATGGACGAGTCTGACTCGGAGTGGTCCATGATGTGCTTGAGCTGGTTGGCATAGCCATGGCCGTGAAGCAGCGTCTCCATAGCCTTTTGTTGGCAAGACTTCATCTTCTTTAGACTAATAGTGTATGTTCTCTGGGTTTTGTGAGAGATTATTATTAAAGTTGGAGATGTGATGTGCCTCTTCTTATATATTGATGAGGTCTAGCTTCTCCCTGTTAGGAAGTTTCGTATATGTGTTAATTACCATACACTCCTTGATTAACTTCTCTATCTTAGTAGTACTAGCTAGTACTTAATTATGTAATTCGAATTTAGCAATGTGCGGATTAATGAGTGGCCCCTTCCCACTAGTATTGTTACTACAGTTGACTTAACCAACAGCTCTCTATAATAGTATTAATTAGTATAAGGTAAATTAGTTTAATAATTATGTGTAAACTCATATCTAGGCATCATGACTCAGTTTCCCTGTGTGGGCTTAGATTCCCTGTGTGGGCTTAGTTTCCGGTGTTTTATTTTCACCGGCTTTCTTCCGGAGTATCTTCGTTTCGTCCGGTTTAGTATTTTATCGTGATTCTCCTGGTTATGTAAGGTTGGATGGTGTCTAACACCTTGTATCTCTCTCATTTCAATATAATTCTAGACGACAGCAAAATTCTATTATAACCGCATGATTGGAATTTAGATAAATCTTATTGGCCCGTTTGATCAGCAAGAGTGCATATTTATTTTATATAATATGATTTCTTCACGATTTAAAATAATAATATTAACATTTGTTGATAAGAAGTTGAGTTAACTATATCACAAGGATGGGTGAGAGTGAAGTTAAAAATCTCATTACTAACAAAAGTGAGTCATGTGGCACGGCACCTGAGACGATGGAACGGCAACGCCGAATAAACGGGCGTAGAAAACGGAGGAGGAGGAGGAGGAGCCAATCTAAACGGCGTTAGTGAGTTCTCTGTCAAAAGTGACGTAGCTTGCGTGACTCATCCTACCGTACGTCATCTAGGTTTGTATTATGGATGACAGATCCTTTAATGCATTAATCTCATCTTTTTATCAATCCAACGACGGAGATCAACTGCTGCTAAAGGTTTTTGTTATAAAAATATAGTATAAGCAAAACCCGCATGTGCTCTTTTTTGGATTTCAACTTATCTTAACTTATGTTCCTTTCTTATACTTAAATATGTCTTTGATGAGATCTAGTACGTGATAATATATATAAAAATACATTTCCCTTTTCTTCCTTATAAATAACAACTTCTATTAGGTATCTTTTGCTTCTGCTTCAATATCGGCGGCTGATCATGTATTAGGTTGTGTCGTTGTGACTTTTTCTTTTTCAATTAAGGGATGATATGGATTTTTACCGATTTATGTTTACGGTGAATCATTCACCATATTTTCTAATACATTTAAAGTAAAAGTTACAACCCTATTCTGATTAGGCAAGTGAAACTTTTCTTTAATTTATCTGTTCTTTGTTCAAAACTTATTAATGTTAGCAATGTTAATCAAATCATCTTAACATTTACACCAAAAAAAAAATGTTAATCAAATCATTAATCAACAAGTTGAGTACTTAATTAATGCGCATCACATAAGGTTGTAATATGCATGCACATTGTAGTATATACTATATAGTCTCATCTCATCCACTACCACTAGCTGGACATGTGGTGTGGACGATAAACGGTGTTAGTCTCCGACGGTATTACCGTTACGTTGTCTTCTAGCGCACCATTAGATTAGACGACGTATCTAACGTCACCCAGGTGTAATAACTAAACCCTGTCACGTTATGATGCTTAATTTATTTAATCTCCGCTTCGATCCAATCTTCTAACCATTTATCCGCTAAACATTATAGAAAACACTTATCTTCAAATTAATGAAACCTACCTAAAGAATAAAGATAGATAGTTATCATACCAAAAATAATGATAAAGATAGGTTTTTTTTTTTTTTTTTTTTTTTTTTTTTTTTAACGTGAAAATGATACTCTACATAGATGTTTATAAACTAGTGTCGACATTTCAATTGATAATATTTTAATCGTAAGGTTTACATGTCAACAGTCGACGGTCGACACAAACAAAACATAGATAATGCCAATTCGCGCGTTTAGTGTCTAAAATTGTATCAGCACGATAAAAAAAGTCTTTAGTAACTGAGAGAGAAATGTATGCATATTGCTAATTATAAAAAGTAAAAATAGTGAAGAATATGGTTACAATCTGCATAACGTAGCTTAATTTTTGCCATTGAAGTTGATATGTTGTGTTAGGGAATAATACTATTAGAGGTTCGAGTAGGAGTAGGGGCAGTTGGAATTAAACACGTTCCTTAATTGGATTCGATTAAACAAATGGTGTGGAATGGATGGGGTGTGTTTTTGTCGTTTCTGGTATCCAACTTGCGTGTTAGATCTTACTTTACAAATGATAGATTTAATAGTTTTCTTATACTAACGAAATAAAAATGAAAACAAAAAAGTGAATGATCATCATTCATCAGTCGTCACCTAACTAATAGTAATAGTTAATAGAGGCGACGGCAATAATAGTTGGTTGATTGTTTTAGCCGCGTATGAACGCGGACCCCATTTCTCTCATTGTTTGGGCATATATTTGATTCCATGTTCACCAATCTAACAATTTGTTGGTGCGTCTAAATGTCTAAATTTGCAAGGATTAGAAGAAATACTAAACTAAACTAAACTAAAATAAAAGCTGGTAGCTGATAGATGGCCTTGAATGTTTGGGGTAACGTAATTTATAAATTATAATAAAATCAAATGGATATTTTTTGTATTGAAATACTAATGACATTTGAATTTTGTCATGTAGGATCAATAATGGAGTATGATTTAGAGATGTAAAGAAACTTTCTCAATTTGGTCTTAAATATGCGAGTAAATGCTTTTTGAATAGACAATTAGTGCTAGTGAACATAATTAAATTAGGAAAGGCTTTCGGAGACATTTGGTGAATACTGACATTTGATCGGAGGTGTTTATAGTAGATTTTATATTCCCGGGTGCCTAAAACTAAAAGAGAACAAACATGGGCCTATGGTCGAGAGGGCCCAATAGAAAAGCCCATTGTAACGAGGCATTACATAAAAGCAAGAATACAGAAGACACGCGCGTGTCGAATTAAGAAGTAGGAGTTTCAGAATTTGCGACGGAGCTTTCTTCTTCCTCCGGTTCCTCTGCATCATCAGCTTCCACAGGTTCCTGAATTTTCCAGATCGAATTAATTACAAAAAAAAGATGAGAGAGAGAGAGAGAAAGGGAGAGAGTGGCATTATTACGAAGCTGAAGCGTTTCCTCTTGTCATGCTCTTTCGCTCTCAGAGATCGGATCGGGGAAATTTTCTGATATGATGACAAACAAAAGCAGAAAGGGAAATTGAAGTTGAGAATCTGAAAAAAAAAATTAAATAAATAAAGAGAGAGTAAGGAGGAATATGGTGTTTACGGAGGTATAGGCGTGAAGCTCCTTCAATCTAAAGAGACGATCGACCTGGATTTCAAGGGTTTTCTGGAAGTCTCCTCTGAGGAGAAGATGGTTCAAGTGTAGATCCATGGCCACATCTCTCTCGTCGAGCAGTTTCTCAGTCCTCTCACGGTCCTCTCTCAGCCGCTCGAGTTTCTTCTTGAAGGCGCCCAGCTCCTCCGCGAGAGAAGCGTCGATTGATTGAACAAGGGGAAGGAGATGATGATTAACCTCCTTGTCTTTGTCCTTGCAAAGCACAAGAAGAGGAGCTTTGTTGGGCTTCTTCAGATTCAGATTCAGGTGGTCATTATCTGCTGGGACAAGGAAGATGTTTCTGGGCTGGAGAGCCTTTCGACCTGATGAAGATTTCATAACTGTGTTGTTCGATATATGAGACTTGAGACTTGAGACTTGAGAGAAGAAGCATCAACTTAGATGAAAGGATTTATTATGATTTCTTATTGTTTGAATTTGAATTGGTTTCGGCGCTTAACGGCTACTTTTCTTTTTCTTTCTTTCGGATTTCTCTTTCTATTTTTGTCTTGTTGCTTGTGATGAATCATGATTCATCTCTTTCCGTGTGAAACGCTGAATTTGTCTCCTTTTTCTTTTATAAAAAAATAGAGAATACACTTCTTTCTCTTTCTGATTCAGCACTGGACTTATATATACACAAAAATTAGTTAATTTTCGGATGATGGAGTGAATAGTAGTGGATTATACACAAACACTCTCGCTTAATTAATGATGGCGTAAAGAAAACGTGATTTTCAATAAATTGTTGTTGGATATAGTGCAGTGACACACAAACAATCAATGTTTTTGGTTCACAAAAGCAAGCGGCCCATTAGCTCAGTTGGTTCGAAACCTGCATGGGCCAATATTTAAATTGAGTTGGGCCACTTGAGAGTTTTGACAAGGAAAAGAATGGCGGATGATGACGTCGTGTCTAGTGTCATGCTCTGTGTACCTTCACCACAGACGCAAAGGAATGAATTGGATGAATGAATGGAGAAGAAAGAAAGAAAGCCAACCAAAAGCCCCATTGTCAGAGTCACTGATAAGAAGATAAGATGGCTTCTCTTCTCTCCCCCGCCACCGCCGGCGCTTTTCATTGGCATCTCAGACGCGGTTTCTCCCTTCCATCCCAAAACAGCCGGAGTTACCTGAGATGCAACTTCTCCCCGGAGGACATTCACATTCCTCTCGATCTTGCAGGGCAGTCTCTCTCTCATCTCCCTGCATTTGATGACTTTCAGAACAGATTCTCGGACACTCAGAAATGGGAGTTCCTTGCATCCGCCGGACTTGTCTGGTTTTACCTGACGGCAAGGCCAGGTGTGCTCATCGGCGCTATTGACGCATACCTCCTCGCTCCCCTCCAGCTTGGCCTCGACACTCTGATTGGGACCAGGAGGTTGAAGCGGTCCGATTTCCTGGTCAAAGAGAAACTCGGGGAGGGGTCTTTCGGCGTCGTCTATTCGGGCGTGCTTCTTCCCAAGCAGAGAGTTATTCTCAAGAAGGTGAAGGTGGGGATCCGAGGGGCGGAGGAATTCGGGGAGTACGAAGAGTGGTTCAACTACAGACTCTCAAGGGCAGCTCCTGAGACCTGCGCTGAGTTTCTCGGCACCTTTGTCGCCGACAAGACCAATTCTATGTTTACTAAAGGCGGCAAATGGCTCGTGTGGAGGTTCGAGGTGACATTCAGATCAAATCTTTTATGATTGAGTTAATTCATCTTCTTCATCTTCATCTTCATCTTCATCTTCATCTTCAACAACAGGGAGACCGTGATCTTGGTGATTACATGAAAGACCGGAGCTTTCCGTCCAATCTGGAGCCCATCATGTTTGGGCGTGTTCTTCAAGGCGCGGAAGCAGTGAAACGCCGCGCATTGGTCATCAAGCAGATCATGCGTCAGATCATCACGTCTCTCCGGAAAATCCATGGCACGGGCATTGTGCACAGGGACGTCAAGCCTGCCAACTTGGTGGTTACAAAGAAGGGCCAGATTAAGCTCATAGACTTTGGTGCTGCTGCTGATCTTCGCATCGGCAAGAACTACATCCCTGACCGCACCTTGCTCGACCCTGACTACTGCCCTCCCGAGCTCTATGTCCTCCCCGAGGAAACCCCTAGTCCTCCTCCCGAGCCTATTGCCGCCTTGCTCTCCCCGATTCTCTGGCAGTTGAACAGTCCCGACCTGTTTGATATGTACTCCGCTGGGATAGTGCTTCTGCAAATGGCCGTCCCGAGCCTACGATCTTCTGCGGCTCTCAAGAATTTCAATTCCGAGATCAAGTCAGCTGAGTATGACCTGAACAGATGGCGGGACAGGACTCGGACCAGGCCTGACTTGAGCATACTCGATCTCGACTCTGCCAGAGGCTGGGACCTGGTCACTAAACTCATATCCCAGCGAGGTTCTCTGAGACGCGGCCGCCTCTCTGCCGCTGCTGCTCTCAGACACCCTTATTTTTTGTTGGGTGCTGATCAAGCGGCCGCTCTTCTTTCAAAGCTCACTTTCAGCAAGTAGCTACCAACTCAACTCTCATTTAGTCCTTTTAATTTATCCATGTAAAACTGTATATGTACACAAAACATATCAAAGCAGCCGTCATCAGGTCTTATTCAGAGGTATGTTTGTATTGATATTGATATTGGTCTGGAATGTCTCTCTCCAGCTATGTTCACTCATCTTGATAGTTGATTCCCACACAATACATATATATATATATATAGACTATATAATCACTTGTATACACTGATATCTTTGTATTGGGTACTTGTCATTCACAAAACATGTTTCAAGACTTAGAGCTCATCATGCGAGAGGAGGGCATCGAGAGCAGTGTGGTTCTTTTTCTTGCATCCCCACTTGCATCTCCACCCACACAAGGAGTTGAACAAGGCGAGTCGCTTGGACTGCAGAGATATGATTTTTGAAGCAGTGTGAGCTCTAGTCAGGTAAACTGCGTAGCCGTCGTCCATGAACTCTGCCCCCTGAGGGAAGACTTGCCACACCAGGCTCCCGGCGCCAGCCCCTCCTTTCCTCGTTGAGTTCAGGGTCATCTTGTACACGGTACTCAGCATCTCGTCCCGGAAAGACGTGTTGAAGCCAGGGTCATGCGCCGACACTCCAAACTCTGTGAACAGAACCGGCATTCCCAAGTAGGTCTCCGCGTCCTCCACATGAGCTTGCATCCACGAGTTTGTGAATTCCAGGAAAGAATCTGACACTGTCGGAGATATCCTACATGAGCAGTTTCCGATTCATTCATCTCTTGTCTGTTTTCAGAGTCAGATTCAAACTCAGAGTAGGATAAAAAAAAAATACTTACCAGGAATCTGGATAGATGTGAACCGAAGCAAAATCGATGCCAAGAACCTGATTGTTTCTGATGAAGTCGGTTCCGACTTGTGCAGCGTAGGGGTTGGGATTGAAGCTGGTTCGCGCTGGGGCAGAGGGACCATAGAAGCCTTCAAGTCCAACCTCCACCAAATGTTTAGCGTCTAAGCTCTTGACGAACACGGCCATTTCTTGTATCCAAGACTGGAGTTTGTCACCAGAGGGATCAGAGGGGCAACGAGGCTCGTTCATGAGTTCCCAGGCGAAGATTGTGGGGTCCTTCTTGTAGGTCATGTTTGTGAAGGTGTTCACTCTGTTCAGCACCGTCTGCAATGCAAAACGAGCAAGGCTTTCAAGTTACTAATGTTTTTTTTAGTGGGATAAGTAAGCAAAAGTAAATGAAATCCCCTAATGTGATGGTGAACTGAAGGATGTGGAACAATCACCCGGACATGGGATTTGTAAAAGTCTCTGAGGGTGGGGTTGGTGAAGAAGTCGTCATCGGATGTGAGATTAAGGCCCGAGGCGTTCCCCCATTTAACGTACTGAGCTTTGCCTCCATAGTCGTTCCAGTTGTTGACCAATGACAGTATAAGTCTGATCTTGTACTTCCTGGCCTCGCTCACCACGAAGTCCAGGGCCTGCCCAATCGCTCACATCTTTAGCTAAACACTAAACACAAGAGAGGAAGAAGCTTTTAAGATACCTTGAAGACATCTTCGTCGTAAACAGAGGGAGATATCTGGAGAGCTCTCCATTGGCCATCGTTGAAAGCCCATGTCCTGCCTACCGTCATTCCCACCGCAGAGGCTTCTTGGAAAACTTGCGTCACTTTCCCCCTCGTGGAGCTGTCAGCTGCAAGAGTCATCATCCAGTAGGTGTTGAAGCCATTCACGTAGAAAGGTTGTCCATTTAGGGTGAATTGCATCCCTTTCCTCTGCACCATCTCCCATTCTTCATCTTCTTCTTTTACTGATCCTGAGCCAACCCTGCAAAAATAGTCTCAGTCCCTATAAACATAATCCCGAGATGAATGTGTGGTGAACGATGGTAACATTAGTAGTACCCATGCCCATGAGCCTCGCTGTCAAAATCTGCGAGTGCTCTGTTTTGTGTTAGAATTATGAAAACCGCAGAGCAGAGCACCATTCTGAATACAAGACGCTCCTTCATGTTGGCAGGTTTATGGAGCTTTCATCTTCATCTGGTTGCATGTTTAGGATTGGTATATATTCATACCAACAAAGCCAATAAACATGGAACTGATTATTTAACTTACAAGGCAAGGGAAGCCTTACTAGTTCCAAAACTTGGTTTCGTTCCTAGGTATCAATCAGAGGACTGAAATGTGAGACAACGCCAAAGTAACGTGTCACTGCCAAGCAAAGATTTCGAAGCGCACCCACTTCTCCACATCGGAGTTAGCTGACATGTCAAACTCAGTTTCTTTCGTGCAAGCTCCCATCTTCAAGTCCAAGAATCTTAATCCGGCAAAAAGGCAAATACAGTTTTACTCCTCTGCAAATTGTGATATTCATAAAGCAAATCCTATTTGGTGTGACATCGCAATTGCCGAAGATAGAAATAGGGAACTCGTGTTTTTGCATTACGTGCTCATAACAGACACGTTACTCTTTCTTGTTTGTTGCATATTTGCATCCGTTTAGACAACTTTTCTATTAGAAAAAAAACATGTCACGAAATCACTGTCTACATTTCTCAGGACGCAGCAAGTTTGATATACTATTGCAAGGAAAACATCTTCTGGTTCAAGATTGTACAAACTGACTTGTATAAATCAGAAATCACTATAAATCTTATAATGGAACTTTGCCCAGCAATTGGCTCCACAAGTTCCATATCTTGACAATTTATTCACAGGGGATTCGGTTCCTTGATCGATGCTGCTAAACCACACTGCACAAGAACAGATCAATCCCAATATTTGTTTGCGTCATTTTTACAGTTGCAAAACCTCATCTGAAGACGGCAATCACACAAATGATTAGTTTACTTACCATCTCACATGTGAGAGTGAAAAGACCATTTTCCTCCGTGAGAGCGGTGTCAGGACTTTTGCAGCAGCTGCAGATGACGAATGCATCTAAGGCAAGACACAATGACATATGAGACAAGCTCAAGCAAAAGCAAAAGAAAGAAACAGATGATGAAGATACTAAATATACCAATGTATCTCCGGAACAAAGCTTGGAAATCCTGACAAGACACTATACCCTTCATCTCTAGCCGCTGCTGTTTGTCCAGCAATCCTTTTGTCTCCATTTGGCCAAGTAAGAACCCCATGACATGATCTGGCTCCCTATGCATCCTGAACAAGACATGTTGTAAAAGTGATACACCGCTCAACAGAAAGAAGATCAATGACGAAACAAAGACAAGTCGTACGTTGTGCAGAGTTGAGCAAAGTTGGAACAAACAGTTATCTGAGTCCCTTGTGCAAGGAGCCTGGGAGGCAACATCACTGTTCTTGGCTTCTCCGTAGGAACCTCGAGATCGTCCTCACAAAGCATACCAAACACCCTACTCAAGAGCTGCAGAGCATAGGATAGCTGGGATCACAAAAGGAAAGCTGAAGAGAAGAAAATCACGCAATGATCTCAGCTAAAAGTACCTCTTTATAGCCATAATCTGGATCAAATTTGTGACCGGGAAGGAGCCGTCTCCCAGATTGACGACAGTGTGGTTCGCTATTCTCTGTTATGTTGTCAACATCAGTAACAATAGTAGCTTGAGAGATTTGGGAGCACAACAGATTCGTTTTAATTACCGGCAAAGTGCCGTCCTTTCTGGAACAAGAGGTCGTCGTCGCGTATAGGAGGCTTCTTCTTCTTCTTCTTTTTGGAAGGATCAAATTTACTAACCTAACATCAACATATAAGCTTTTAAGCAAAGCGAAATCACTCCCCGGACCCGGAGAAACAGTCAAGGAGTAAGATAAGATAATCAATGATATATAATATAAGGGGTTTGAGCAGACTTACCCATGACGAATCCTTATCTAAGACCTCCAGTTCAAGTTTCCAACAAGCCTGCTTTCGCTCTAGATCCATCGTCGCCGAGGCTAGTTTCAGCGATGATCGGAGTCGGAGGACAGCTGAAATTGGTGGTGGTGACACGAGGATTTCTAATTGGGCCTCTATTGGGCCTTTAGACAAAGGAGGACCCAAATCCAATCATATATATTCATTTACTGTAGATTACTTGTGTAACTGTGTAAGTGGGAGATGATGAATATACTGTACCAAGTTATAAATTTTAGATTTGGTTTTGTACAAACTAAACTAGAAACTTGGAAAGAAAGAGATGATTGGATTGGAGTAGCCGAGTAGGAGTCAGCGAGGAGCGATGCTGGGAACAACGCCGCTGCTGAGATCGCTTCCTAAAAGGCTGGCCGACTCGGAAAGATCTCTCGTCACATTTGAAGATGATGTTGAGAGCACGGACGAGCACGACGGCGTTTCCCCTCGGTCTGGCATTGATTGGAGCAGTGCTTCCAACTCCTTCACCACCTCTGCCATCGCCGGCCTCATCTCCGGTGAGTCGTGGCTACACCTCAGCGCCAAAGCCGCAAACTTTGCAGCGCTTTCCATCCACCACGGCTCCATTCTCCTGTCTATTATCGACGCCATCTTATCCCTCTGGACCGCCGCCTTCACCTCTCGCACGATGTTTTTGCCATGGTGGATGGCGTGCATGCCAGTCAGCAGCTCCAAGAAGACAACTCCAATGCTGTACACATCGCTCTTGTCCGTCAGCTTGTGTGTCAGGAAGTACTCTGGGTCCAGGTACCCCTGCAACGTTGGCAATTTTTAGACTATCATGTATCTCTCTCTCTCTTGTCCCATCAAATTCTCATTTTGAACAAGACTCACCGGGGTCCCACGAACAACCGTGGAGACGTGCTTAGGCACTTCCTCTTCGTCCTCCAAAGCTGGAGCAAGGCGGGACAGTCCAAAGTCTGCAACTTTGGCATTGAAGCTGGGATCCAGGAGGATGTTGCTGGCTTTGATGTCTCTGTGGAACACTGGCGGGTTGGCTTCTGTGTGAAGGTAGAGAATACCCTTGGCTGCTCCCAGTGCAACACGAACCCTCATCTCAAAGCTCAATGTCTCCTTCCCTTTAGCTGCATAGGTCAAACAGATTGAGATTAACTAAATCTATATGGCACACATATCTTAGTGCTTTGCTTTTGTACCAGACAACCAGTCGCGCAGGGTGCCATTTGGCATGAACTCGTACACCAGCATCTGCACAGTCACATTTACCTTTATTCGCACGCAGTTCAAGATTAAAGATTAAAGATAACTCAACCATGCAAGAGAGAGTACTGAGTACCTACCTGCTCGCCTTCTTCGTCACAGTAACCAATTAGCGACACTAGATTCCGGTGATGCAACCTCGAGAGCAACTCTATTTCATTCAAGAACTCCTTTTCACCTTGCAATGACCCTTCGTCTGCACGCTTTATCGCAGCAACCGTTTTGTCAGATAACACACCTCTGTAAACCTTTCCGTACCCTCCGCGACCAACCAAAGCTGAGCTGCTGAAATCGTCCGTGGCCTCTGCTACTTCTTTGAAACTGAAGCCTCTTATCCCAGAATTCAACAAGGAAGCCTTGGAGGCTGACAAAATACAATTACTAGTATGAGTATGAGTGAAACAGAATGGACATGACAGATTCGGTTACACTTACAAGACCGCCTTCTAGATATCTCGCGCTCATGCTTGCCGTATCTTCTAAGCAACAAGGCCGCAACCATGGCGGAGATTGCAACAGCAGTCACCACAGCCCCTGCGGTTATTGCTGCCAAACGTCCCCAGCTGACGCCTTTACTTTCGCTGCTGAAGTTCACTGACAAGACAAAAAAAAAAAGGACTTGTAGTTACATGTGCTTGTGTAAGAGAACACTATTAGGTTAGGGTAGAGAGGCGCACCATATGAATAAGGCCCCTGCAGAGTGAAGTTGAGCAGCTCATACGGGCCGAATAAGTGACTACCAGGAAATCTCCATGATGCGAATATGCCTCGGATTCTGACTACTTCACTCGCGTTAAACGTTCTTGTGTAGGTCTCATTAACTTTGGGAAAAAGTTTCAGATACATCCTAAGACGAGGCCCTTTCTCCCATTGGTAAGAGTCGACCCAGAGTTGGTACGGTTCCATTTGAAGAAAATCGGTGACATACTCACCAAACTGATCAAGATATGGAGGCAAGTAGGAGAAACTAGGACTTTTAAGGCGATATCCAATCCTGAGAGGCGCTGCACAAAAGCATCGTGACGGGGATGCTGGGCTGTATTCGTAGAAGTCAGGGGTGGGACAGGCTAGAGGAGGGCACTCCAGCTCAGAATCAGTTGAGTTAGTTGGTTGTGACGTCCACTCCTTTCCTATGGATTCGCAGAAGAGGCCTGCATTGGATATGCTCTCGTTCTTGCAAATCGGATTACCATCAAGCCTGGAGACATGAGTTGTATTAAGCATTCAAGACAGAAACATCAAAATTGTAACCATAGATACATATACGAAGGAGCACCTTAAAGTGACATTTTCTGGAGGAGTTAGATCTCCTTGAACATGTGACAGGGTATTATTCCTGAGATCACTGTAGGAATTTCGAGAAAACAAGAATATCAGAGAAGCTGCAAGTGACTGTAAGTGAAGGAGGGAAACGAGGATGTTACAGTAGAAGTCTGGCTTTCTTCAGTAATGATATATTCTGCCACAGGGAATCAGGGACAGATCCAGATAGCACATTGTTCTTCAGCAGTCTGCACAAGATGAGTTTTTATTTGTTTTATTTTCCAAGTCGGAAATTTCTACTCACAAGCTTGTTGTCAGCAAATAAAACAGAATTTCTCACAGCATCTGAAGGAAAGGGAGATCTGAGAAGCTCTGCGGAATGGATCCATTTAGTATGTTGTTTGATAAATCACTGCCATTAAAACCAGTATGAAACTCAAAGCAATAAGGTATACGTGTTCAGAGAAAAGAAACAGAATTAGAACTTAGAAGAATGTATAAGGCATACATGGTTGTTACAGCCTTGGAAAGATTAGAAGAAGGTATAGGCCCTGTGAGCTCATTCCAGCTAAGATCCCTGTAGCGAACAAGAGGCACAAAGACATTCACAACATGGGAAAGCAAAATCCATGCATATGCATTGAGATTGAGATTGAGATTGATCACAACTTACAAGTATTTGAGATTACGTATTCTGCTAAAATCAGGAAGAGCCCCTTTCAAACTACAATTTCTAAGACTCCTGTAAGTGCGAAAAGACCAAAGAACATAATGAGCTCCCTCAACATGATTAAATGGACTTGAGATAAAAGCGGCCTGGAGCTTACAGTTTCAGTATACTCGAAAAGTTCCCATAGGAAGCTGGGATGTCCGATCCACTGAAGTTGTTATTATCTAGTTGCCTGCAGTGCAGTGAGAGGACAATAACTATGAATCAAACATATACTTGTAGAGTGAGGAGGCATAAAAACACACGCAATAGACAAACTTACAAAATTTGCAGGTTTGGCAATCCAGAGAGTTGGGGTGGGAGATTTCCAGATAAATTGTTGTTGTCTAGCAGCCTGTTTGATCACTCTTTTTTTTTTAATCATCATGATGTCACAAATCAAGGAATGAGAGGCAACACACTGTGGCAAAGACTCACACGTGAAACATGTTTGTAAGATTGGAAAGCTCAACTGGAATCTGACCGCTCAAGGAATTGTTGTTGAAGTGACTGCACAAGGCCAAAAGCAAAATCTGTAAGATGATACTGGAAAACCAGCGTCTGAGGTTGATATCACTTGATGTTCAGACTCACAGATGTTTCACTTTTTTCAAGTTGGAAAAGGACTTTGGTATTGGTCCTGTGATGTTATTCTCATCTATCTGGAACCTGTTCAAGTTGGAAAGATAGCCGAGTTCGCTTGGTAAAGGCCCTGAAAGTTTGTTTCCATTCAGCAGCCTGACACAGATAAGCAAAGCGAACACACACACATGCTTAGCGACAAGGTTGGAGCAGAGCAATGATTAGTTATCAGGTGGGTCCAACTTACAAGAGTACCAGGGATGATATCTGTCCTATCTCCTTTGGAATTGAACCACTTAAATTGTTCCACATGAAATCTCTGAAGGAAAGATTTCAGTCAGTAAAAATTCGGAAATACAAACTTGGGAAAGCTTTACATGTTTTAAACTTACAATATCTCGAGATGAGCTAATTCTCGGAGTTCTGGTGACAAACTCCCGGAGAGATTCATATTCATCAGCAGGCTGCTTGGCAACAAAAGAAAGGAACAAGTGAAACAAGAAAAAAAAAAAAGAAAAAAAGGGGACAACCGAACCAGCTTCTCCCAAAGTTAACAAGAAAAGCAAGCAGACGACATGAGAGAGAGAAAAGGAGCAAAAACATACAGTTCTCGGACATGCAGGTACTCGTCAGTTCCAATCTCGTTAAAGCAGATAACTCCTGTCCAATTTGATCTGCAAGGGTCTCCTCTGTTCCAGTTTCTCAAGTTATCTTTAGGGTCAATTAAACTTGTCTTAACTGATCGTAAAGCAGTGACTGCAAATGGAGAAGAGAGTTGAAAATCACGTGGGAGAGCAAGATGACTTTAACTAAATTTGGAAACAGTCAGAAGAAAAAAACAAGTGCAGTCACCTTCGGAAGGGTCTGTTCTCTGTGCATCGGCAAGAAGAAGCACCGAACAGCACGCAACAAGGAGCGCGTGTAGACAGAGTCTCTGAGGCAACACCATGATGATGCCTTTGAGAAGGTTACTGCACAAGAAGCAGATAATCATAGGTCTAAGAAAATGTCCAACAAGAGTCGGTCAGAAACTCAATGAGCGATTCAGTTTGGAAGATGAGACCAATAATTCAGCAGATGGTTCCAAAATTCAGCAGTGATAAGGATTGCAACAGCACAAGGTGCTCGTATTTATGACAGAAATAGACACAGCAGCTAAAATTCAACGCAGCCAAGATCATTAATTACCTCACTGTTAGATCAGCTCTTGTTAATGAGAATTATCTCTCTTCCAGAAAGGCAAGTGGATAGGAGTATAGGACTAGGACTAGAGGCGTAGTAATCTGCAGAAACCGGAGACAAGTCAAATAATGTAAAAAAATAAAAGATCGAAATCAAGGGGCCTCATTTAATCATGTGTGGGGGGGGGGGGGGGGGGGGGGGGTTTTGCAATTGGAATCGAGGGAAGAAATGACCATCATATGTTGCTGGTTTGATTTTTCAAGCGATGGTGGAAGAAAGACGCCGACTTGTCTGCCTTAAAAATATCCGAAAAGCTTTAAACTTTATCACGCAAATGCAAATGGTAAAATTTGGTTACTGGGTTGACTCTACCTGCTGCACAAGTACAGTCGTGCCTCAAAGTGTTTGACAAATAACAAAGTTAGAAGAAACTCTCCATTATCCGATCCGATTATCGGCAACCAAACGCAGACGGCGTTTCGAGAGTGAAATCCAGCGACGCGGTCTTGTGGGTCCCTTTCTTTCTCTCGTATGATACAAGTCAACGCCTTTTACCAAAAATTAATTATTCCTACAGTACTTTATTGTTTTTGTGTGTTTAACTGTGTGAACGCAATCATTGTACAAAACACAGATCAAAGACAGACAGCAGAATAAGGAAAAACAAAGACTTTACTTTACTACTAAAGGTTTCCAATTAAATCTCAAAGATGATGATAAATCTCATATTTAGCGGGGTGCGATGGAGGGAATGACGCCACTGACGAGTTGGTTAGAAGACAAGTGTGAGAAAGTATTGTAAGAGGAGGCAGAGGCAGAGGCAGCGAAGCCTGACATTCCTGAAGCAGAGGACTGCACCGAAGGGCTTGAATATGGCTTTGGAAGCATCCCGTATAGGTTCTCCAGCTCCCTCACTATCTCCAGCATCCTCGGACGCTCTTCTGGGTCGTCCCGACAACATCTGATGGCCAGTTCCATGAATCTCTTGACGCACTCCTCCCACTCCGACTCCGAGTACTCCCCCATGCTCCCGTCTATCACCGACAGCATCATCCCGGCTTCGCACGCTTCCTTCACCTCTCGGACGATGTTTCTCCCGTGTGAGATTGGCCGCATTCCTGTTAGGATCTCCAGAAACACAATGCCCAGGCTGTACACGTCACTCTTCTCCGTCAGCCTGTGGCTCAAGTAGTACTCTGGATCCACGTATCCCTGTCATGATGTCATTAGTGAGAATTTAAGCATCTTTTTTCTTTCTTTTTAATCATCAATCATCACTAGAAACAAGAATCTAGTCAACATACAGGGGTGCCTTTGACGAGGGTAGTAACGTGGTCCCTCTGCACTCCAACGTCGTCTAAAGCTATCAGCTTTGAGATTCCAAAGTCTGCCACTTTAGGGTTCATCTTCTTGTCTAGAAGAATATTACTTGGTTTTATGTCTCTGTGGATGATTGGTGGGTCTGCTTCCGTGTGCAGATACAGAATCCCCCTCGCTGACCCCAGTGCTATTCTCAGTCTCAGCGCCAAGCTCAGCGGCTCTCTCAACCTCGCTGTAAAATAATATTTCCAGATAGATAAAAAAAAAAAGGGATCACTTATTATACACTAGCACTATATATAGCAGTTAAATTGTTAAAATTACCAGAGAGTGCGTCTTGAAGAGAACCGTTTGGCATGAACTCATATACCAACATCTGATACAAGAATGGGTAAACACAAGACAAGAGACTTTCTAGTTTCTAGCTTAACTAAAATTATTAAAAACAAGCAAAGAAGCGTCTCGAAATTGAAGACTCACCTGTTCTCCTTTCTGATCGCAGTAGCCAAGCAAAGAAACAAGGTTTCGGTGGTGTAGCCGTGAGAGCAACTCGATCTCCGTGTAGAACTCTTTCTGGCCCTGCAGCGATCCTTGCTCTGCACGTTTCACCGCCACTATCAGCCCACCCGCCAAATGTCCTCTGTACACCTTCCCATACCCTCCTCTCCCAATCTGGGATAGATCACTGAAGCTGCTTGTTGCTGACTCAAGTTCCGCCAAGTTGTAACCCTTCACGCTCTCCATGTTCATTGGAGGTTTAGGATCTAAGACAAATAAAAGCATTCATTAGTTTAGAGAATGATAGCAAATATTGGCTTGACGTAACAAGTAGTTTCCACATACTGGCCTCTCGTTGTTCCATGTCAACTTTCTGGAATTTTCTCTTTTGTTTTCTCCTCTTGATGATGAGGACCAATGATACAGACGATAACGCAATGAAGAAAGCAATGGCTCCTAGAGCGATTCCAACTTTGGCGCCTTTGCTCATTCCCGAGTTACTACTAGGGAAACTGAGAGTAACTGCGCGCATATATATAGCCATATATAATAGTATACAGTAATTAATTAACAAGCATTTCCCTAGTTAATTCGTTACTCTTCAAACTGATTCATATAGAAATTACCGTCTCTGTAAGGACCGAGGAGGCTGAAATACATAATCTCGTAGGGGCCAAGAGAATCATCGGTAACAAGAGAGAAAGTGGCAAAGAAGTCAACAATACGGTGAAGCTCCGTGGTGTTGAACTTGCTGTTCAAGTCGCTGTACTCGGGGAAAAGCTTCATGTTGATGGCTAGCCTTGGACCCGAATGCCATGAGAACGAGTCAATAGAAAGCTGATACATGTTTATCCCGAGGTTGGAGGCAACGTCGAGCATGTAGGAGACCGTGTAAGGTCGGAAGTCAGAGAAGCTTGGACTCCTCAGCCGAAGTCCAATGCCAAGGGGCGCAGCGCAGAAGCATGGAACAGGAGACCCAATCACGTAGTCATAGTTTTCGCTTATGGGGCATGACTGCCTTTTGCACTCTCCCGTGGTCGAGTTTTCCGACGAACTTCCAGGAGACTCCACTTCTACTGTTGACACGCCACAGAGATCAGCTATGTTTCTCTCATTTCCTCTTGCACAAACTGGGTTCCCGTAAAGCCTGATCATCAAATATCACTATCAGAGTGCTCTGTTTTATCTATTCTTTTTTACATGTTTTTTTGACACAATCTTACTTGACTGTGACGTTGGAAGGAGGGTTTAGAACGCTTGACACATTTGAAAACAAGTTGTGCCTCAAGTCCCTACAATCATAAAAAATAAAAAATAAAAAAATAAATAAATAAATAAGTCTTGTGTAAAGACTAAGAGCATTGTCGTCCTGTAATTTGTAGATGTGACGTGTCTTACAAGATAAGTTTCGCCTCTGCAGAAAAGTTCCTCTTCTCCCATATCACAGGAATCTCCCCGCTTAAGTTGTTGTTTTGCAGAGACCTGGAAAATTAAGACATCCCTTTCTTGTCTTTTGTTCTATTAAAAAAAAAAAAAAAAAGGAAGAGTGAAAATGGGTATTACAGTCTCTGCAAACGTGGAAGCCCTGAAAAATTTGAAGGGATGGATCCGTTGAGCATATTGTTGTGCAGGTTACTGCAGGCAAGAAAAGAAAAGAAAAAACATGTAAAGGCATATCATATCAATCACATTTCACTTCTTGGCTTGGCACCTACATAGTTGTGATGTTCCCGGAAAACCTGTTCTTGGGAATCTCTCCTGTGAGCTTGTTGGAGGAAATATCTCTGAAGCATCAAACAGAAAAAAAGCCTCAGCGACTAACATAACGTGGAAATGAAATGCTAGTGGTTTCTTCTTACCAAAGTCAAGTGACTATACTTACAAGTAATAGAGAAGCGGTGATTTGCTCAGATCAGGAACTGGTCCTTCTAAGTTGCAATTTCTGAGACTCCTGTTTATGGCAGGAACGTAACCAACATAAATGAGTACAAGGAAACAAGTTCACCGACCTAGTAATCTTATGTTGTTTCTTACAGTTTGACGAGATTTGGTATATTTCCGTAAGAAGATGGGATCTCTGTCCCAGCGAAGTTGTTATTGTCCAATTGCCTGTAAATGAAAAAGCAAATTAAGTTGAATGTGGAAGAAAGTTAACCCGTCGTATCTGATAAGAAGTTGAAGAAACAAAAAAACTTACAGAATCTTCAAGCTAGGCATCTGAGAGAGCTCCCGTGGAAGATATCCAGTAAGCTTGTTATTGTCCATCAAGCTGCAGAACAGAACAGAGGACTGACGATGATTAGATTTGAATAGATAAGGTGAAGAAATGAAAACGTAATCAAGAAACGTACAAGTGCAGAACGTCGGATAAGGAAGAGTACTCAAGCGGAATCTGACCCGTGATTGAGTTGTTGTTCATGTGACTAGAAAGTACAAGTGATTTATATATATATATATATATATATGTCAAGAATATTCCGAAATGGACAAGGAAGAGAGAGGAGAAGAAGCAGGAGATCTCACAAGTGCTTCAGTTTTTTCAGATTTGCTAAGGACGTGGGAAGTGATCCGCTAATGTCATTGTAGTCTATCTGAAGGATTAAGAGATTGGAAAGAGAGCCGAGTTCTTGAGGCAAAGGTCCCGTCAGTTGATTTCCACTAAGTAGCCTGCAAAACACAAGTACACAACAGATGCGGTCTTGAAGGGAACATACGTAGCTGATGAAACACATGATCAAGACTCCTTACAAGAAGATGAGATGAGTCATGTTGCCTAGTTCTGGTGGAATCTGACCGGTGAGATCGTTCCACATGAAGTTCCTGTGATCAGCTAATATGTAAAGGAGAGGTTTGATCGCAAAAACAGAGCTCTGAATATCAGATCAGACCAAAAGAAAGGACATATATATACAGTATGGTGAGATTTGCTAGACGGCTGAGTTCAGGTGCCAGTTTTCCGGTGAGGTTCATGTTAAGCAACCGCCTGCATCATTTGACCAAACCAAAAACAGCATCTGAAATTGTCCACTCAAGATTTGGTTTTAAACCAAAGTAGAAAAGGTCCCAACACGTACAACTCCTGAACATGAAGAAAGCCATCTGAAGGATCAGCGATGCAGAAGACGCCGGTCCAGTTAGAGGCGCATGGATCCGTCTTTTTCCAGTCATGAAGATGATCCATAGGATCCTTCAGTTTGCGATGAACAGCATGCAGAGCACTCACTGCAACAACAACAAAAACTCATTAGTTAGCAACTAGCATCATTCATCATTATCAAAGTGTTAGCGCGCACATAGACCATACCATCAAGCGGATGTGTGATCTGCTGGGCATCCAGCAAAGACAAACAAGAAGAAAACAACACCAGAATCACTCCAACTCCAACTCTAACCGCACTCATCATCTCTTTTGTCTTCTTATCTGCTTTCTTACAAAATCAGATTAGTCTTTCTTGAAATGGTGAGAGGAAGTCGTAAACTTGGAGAATGAGAGAATACAAGTCATACAAGAAGAAAGAGCAACATATATGGAAGTTTAAAAATACTCAAAAGGGAACTATCAATAACCCCCACCTGGTGGTTTTGCTGCCAGTCAAGTTTGCTCGAGTCTCTTCCCTTGTTCTGTGTTACTGCTTACTTTCTCTCTTTCTATGAAAAAATCAAACCTTTTAATTTTATAGCAGAAACATTCCAATGGCCATAGTATTATAACCAAGTTGAGTTGCCTATTTCTTCGTAAACATCAAAACACATCCATGTCAGACTACACGAGAGACTTTTACTAATAAGCTAGAACAGAACCATCTTGAATTCTTGACTTGTTCAGAGAAAAAACAAGATAAAATCGGAAACATCTTGACTTGTTCAGAAAATATAAGTATGCAGTGGCAGCTTTTTGTATAATATAGTTGTTTTTTATGGAAGAGAAAGCTATACATCGATTTGGAATTATCAACAGTGATTGAAATAAATCACATGAAGCGAGAGAATGTCCAATAAGAAGACACCAAACAGAAATTTGAGTTGACAAAAGGTGCTTTTAAAAATCGAAAAACAGAGTGATGCATTAGTGATCAAGATAATATTCAAAAGGATGCATTGACATTGACTCTGTCCTTATGCCATTTGATTGATGCTAGTGGGGTGGATTGTGGTCCGACAAGGACTTCATTTCTCAAATCACCATGTCATATGCATTGCTGAAACGACTGAAACTACTGCGATTGTTTCAAGTAGGAAGTAGGGTTTGAACTTTGAATTAATAATGTGGTTTAGTGTCAAAGAAGCTTGAGTTTGCGGTCATACTCTTGACGCTTGGCACTGTCGAGAAGCTCAAGTCTCTTTCTCTTCCATCTCTTCATCTGTTAACAAGTACGGTATATATACATATTGAAGCCCATTTAAATTGTAGGCCCATGATGCATGGGCTCTGTCTTAAAGGAGTAGGTCGCTTCGTTAAGTCAACCCTTTGGATTGGATCCACATTCCAACATTCCACAATGGCAGGCAATTCCAATTCAATTCAACCGTTGATTGATAATTGATTCACCACAAAGAATACGTTCGCAATTACTCTCTTTCTCTCCCCCCGAGCAGCTCGTCGTCGGATCTCTCCGTTGTCTTCTTCGTCTGGGCTCTGTTTACCCCAACCTCTTGTTAGCAGATGCGCGACTCGATCAAGGTCTGAGACCTAGTCAAAGCGATTCGCTCTCTATTTTCTTCTACCTTTTCCTTTTTGACTCTATTTTCCTCTTCCTTTCCCCTTTCCCTTTAGGGTTTCCTCGACGACATGAGCTATTAGCTAATACGATTGGATTTCACCCAAGCTCCTCTATTGGTTCTCCCCGTTGCAGGTAGGATTCTCGGTTTCTTATTCCCGTTGATTTTCTACCACTGCTGATTGATCCTCGATTCGTTTTAGGGCTTTCTTAAAATGGAAGCGTCCAGCACCAATCACGACGCCTTTAGGGGCTCTCCTCGACGAAACTCCATCCTCTCAGCTTCCAACATCATCCAGGCCCCCATTTCAACCTTGTTAGAGTATTCGGGCCTCTTTCGAACAAGGCCAGGTCCTATTCAGGAGGCGGAATCGCTGGTTAGTGATGATTCTACAGGAATCTCCAACGGGGAGGTTGCCATTAGGATTATTGGGAACGGCGAGCAGGATGCTGAAAGTGATATTAATGATCTCAGGGAAGCTGGTCAGACTGAAGTTTTGGGTTCTGCTAGTCAGGTCGATCCCGCGGTTGCCGGCGAGGGAGTCTCTCAGGCTGCTCCAGGTGAATCTGTAGCTGGAGATGCCGCAAGCCGGGATTCACCCTACCAAAGATATGATATCCAGCAGGCTGCACGCTGGATCGAGCAGATTCTTCCCTTTTCTCTGCTTCTGTTGGTTGTTTTTATCCGCCAGCATTTGCAGGGTATATGCTTTTGATCGTCGTCATTTGTTTATATCTCACTCACTCACTCACGCCTCTCTAGGCTCTAGCTAGTTATTTGACCTTTTTCCGGTGCCATCGTTCAGGCTTCTTTGTCGCAATTTGGATTGCTGCTGTCATGTTCAAGTCAAATGATATTCTGAAGAAGCAAACAGCTTTGAAGGTTTCACATGTCATTTACTTATTTCTGTCTTCACATTCGACGTTCAAACTGTCAAGTCCAAGTCTCAAGCATGTCTCTGATATTGATTACAGGGTGAGAGGCATATCTCGGCATTGATCGGAATCTCTGTAGCGTTTACGACCCATGTTGTTGGTGTCTATTGGTGGTTTCGCAAGGATGACCTCTTGTATCCCTTAATCATGCTGCCTCCCAAGGCCATACCACCTTTCTGGCATGCCATTTTCATCATAGTGGTGAATGGTATGTAGTACCTTCTCTGCCATGTTGTTTCCCTTGTCCTAATGAGTCTCATTCCTTCAACTATCAATTAATATCATCTTTATCTTATCATCACTAAAAATATTTGTCATGCACTATTCCCTCTGTGTTTCATTGCATTATCCTGTTGGATCATTTAGTGCTTACACGACTTGTACGTGTGCCCTATTTTCCTCAGATACACTTGTCCGGCAGGCTTCAATGATATTCAAGTGTTTTCTGTTGATGTACTACAAGAACAGTAGGGGTCGAAATTATCGTAAACAGGTGATGCAGGAAAAAGCTTATTTGTCTGTCCTCTTTAACTGAAATCAGTTTAACGTGGCCTGGCTCACTGTGCGTCTGTGTGATAAACCTTGAGACTTAACTTTGTATGCAGGGTCAGTTGCTAACTTTGGTTGAATATTTGATGCTTCTGTATCGCTCTTTGCTGCCTACCCCTGTATGGTACCGTTTCTTCTTGAACAAGGATTATGGAAGCCTCTTCTCGTCTCTTATGACGGGATTGTATCTGACTTTCAAGCTCACTTCAGTAGTTGAGAAGGTAGGTGTTTTCTCTAGCCTCCTTTTTATTTATTTTCTGGATAGCAGCTGAGGGGAAATTGGCAATCAATTTCAGGTTCAATCCTTCTTTACGGCATTGAAGGCTTTGTCACGTAAAGAGGTGCACTATGGATCGTATGCAACTACAGAGCAGGTACAGTTTAGTTTCTTGCAGATTCAAATCCAATTCAAGCCCAAACAAGCACTGAAGTGGCTTTCTAATGTGTGCAGGTCAATGCGGCGGGCGACTTGTGTGCTATTTGCCAGGAGAAGATGCACACCCCAGTTCTTCTTCGCTGCAAACACATGTTTTGCGAAGATTGCGTTTCAGAGTGGTGAGGTGTTTTGTGCATATTAGCAGTTGTTCTTTGTGTGTGAATTTGGATGTTATTGAAGGAATGTGATCATGACTGGGCAGGTTTGAGAGAGAAAGGACGTGTCCTCTGTGCAGGGCCTTGGTCAAACCAGCAGATCTGAAGTCATTCGGCGATGGCTCCACCAGCCTTTTCTTCCAGATATTCTGATTAAAACACATACAAGACCCTCAAGTAAAAAGACTCACTTACTAGTCTTCTTAGAAAGTATTTATTATATACAATTTGAGCTGTGAACGAAAGACACACCACTGATGCCTTTAAGATGTTTATACAATCTCATTTGTTAATATGAAATCGCCTTTTTATGTATATTCCGTCGCAAAAAAAATGAATTAAGAGAGCTGGAGCAGGACAACAACAGACAAACAAGAATAAAAACGATGAAATCAAGGATCCGAAACCACATTTACACACACAGAGCTCTCTTGAATCTCTTTAATCATCTCTTCTTCACTCGGGGAACAAGTCATCAAAGTGGGTACAAAAGGGTAAACTTGTGTCACCTCTTCACTGCCTTGGTCTATGTACACAAGGTCCTGCATCGTGAGCTGGTGGTACTCTACAATCTCCCGCAAGAACCGGTTCTCCCTTGCGTACACTGAGTTCTCATGAGCCAACCGTGCTTTCTCTGCTAGTAGGCTCTCCATCTGGAGCCGAATCTGATAACAAAAGCATACACCACCCGAGTTGTTAGATGGAGTGCTAAATTAGGACATGAAATGGATCACTCAATTCTTTACCAAATCTTCGTCTGCAGGGTTGCTTCCTTTCTCACGGTGGTTCTCCCTCAGATGCTTGTTCTCTTCTTCAAGCTGAGCACAACGCTCTTTCGCGAATGCAAGATCTGCCTTCACAGTTCTCAGCTCACGGAGGAGCAATTTTGCTTTAGCAGCCGTGGCCATCGCCACCTGCACGCACGAAACTTATGTTCGAATAAAGCCATCATAAACCATCAAATCAAGAGTAGAGCGAGTGGACCTTACATCGCGAGATGCCTTGAGTTGAGTCTCATGTTCCGTATGATCTGACTGCAGTGGCTGCTCCGGAGACTTTTTCCATGAGCTACTGACTCCATACGATTGATTGTGATTCTGATTATCTTCTTGACCACCAGTTGCTCTTCGTCTGGTTTGAAGTTTTCGTGTTTCCTGGATGATATCAGCTGTTTTGTTCCCCACGAGTGTCCGCCCTTCCTGGAGAAACAAGGAACAGATATATAAGGCAATCAACCAAGTCCAATACAATAGAGGGAGAGAGACAGAAAAAAAGAAGAAGAAGCAAAACCTCAAAGGCTTTCTCAAAAGAGTCGCCAATCTGATTAAGAGAAGATGTAAGCTTATCCAGCCCTCTCCGGAGCTTGGGATTGTCCATTTTCTGGTCTGAGAACCGGGACTAGAAAACCATGAAGACGTCAAAATCAAAAGGATGGATCATGTTCATCTATGTAGTTGAAATCAGCAAAAACAAAACCTGAGAAGCTGTTGATGAGCTATCATTAACAGATTTTGCTTTCTGGGCTATGACTCCCCACAAGCCCCTTGGCTCGGTCTCGTATGCTGTAAAATCCTGCCCCACAGAAAAACATAGGATCAATGGGGGATGAAAGATGACTAACTGCAGTTTATAATCACAACTTTGGATCAAGGCTATATCTAAGCATCAACACCTTCTCGACCTGAGCTGTGATCGTATCAGGAAGTTGAGCTTTAACAGAATCACAAGTCTAAATATTAGTCAAAGAGCAATGAGTTGAGGGTCAAAAAGGAGAAACCTTAGATCTGGGTTGATCAAAAGCAGGGGACTCACGGAAGAATGAAGGCGATGTGAAGGATCGAGTCGGAGATGATCTTTCCTTGACAGGGGTGATGCTTTCCGGCGGAAGGTGATCAGTCTCGTCCTTGAAAGTTGCAAACTTTCCGATCCCCTGCCTTCTCCTATACGCCATAATTTAGGTTCCAAGTCTCTCTATTTTCTTCTCTTTATTTGTTTGCTTTTTCGGTTTCTTCTTCTGCAAAACAAGTTACATTAGAAGGACAAATTGTTGGATGCGGACCCACGAGGCTCGAAAGAAGGCAATGATTTATTTAGTCTTTGTGCAATGGCCCCTGCGACAACTCGACAGAATCTGAATTGGCAATGGGTTTTTTCCTTTAAAGTAATCAGCTTTCCATGGATGAATGTGTGTGTGCATTCCTATCAAAAGCTTTGAAACCATCCATGAACCATCTCAAACCCGTCTGATAATAATACATTGAAAGCTTTTTATCTAGTGCTATACAGCAGCAACATTTTGAGCTATCGACCCAAGCTTGTCTGAGAACATGATCATCAATCTCTGAATGCATAGACAGATTTCTATCACTCGGCTTCAATATCTCTTACACTTTATTGCTAACTATGTGGCATGGCTTTTGATGATTTACAAATAGACCTAGATTTTGGATTTACTGGAGGCTTCATCTATGCAGAATGCTTTATTATGTCCCTTTATCTGTGAGAAGTTTACTTAAGGTAGAATTTCAGGAAATTAGCAGAGGAGACCTTCTTGATGATTCGGAGACTTCGGTTTCTAATGGTAGATACTAGATAACGTCAAAGAAGATGGTTTATACTTTCCCCACCCGTCGTCGCGGTTGACCCCTTCCCAGTTCCCACAGACTCTCTCTCTCTCTCTCTCTCTCTCTCTCTCTCTCTCTCATTTTCTTCTTGCATCTCCCTCTCCGAAAACATCCGGCCGTTTGGGTAAATCTTTTTTTGTTTCTTCTGATTTCTGAAATTTCGAGCGTGGGTGTATCCAACCGGCTGCTTCGTATGTGTGATGTGATCTAAGTCTAACCCTGCTTCTTCTTTTTTTTTTTTATGTATTTCCCCCTTTTCAGACCTCAAAGTTTCCGATCCGATGGATCCACACCCTCAGGGTCCTCCCATCGATACCGATTCCATCCCATCTTCGGCGGCGTGCAATCTGTGTGGAAGAGTCCTTCAATCTGCTTCCGATGATCTTGAAATCTTCAGCTTATGTGGAGACTGTAAGTTTTTGCTGCTTGAAGATTTCGGCACCCCCGCGCCTCCCTTGACCCGGAGGCAGACGGCTAGAAGGAGGAGGAGCAGCAGGAGGAGAAGGACAAGTAGGCACGGCAGCTCTGAATCTGTCGGTGATCTTTCCTCCCAACAGTTGACACATTTGATAAGACAAAGCCTTGAGACTAGCTCCCATACCACTCCCAGTGGTTCCACAAGGTGGAGACTTTTCTCTGAATCTGAAAGTGAAGATTTTGAAACCTTGGATTCTCGCTACGGCGAGACCGAATCAAACGCTAGTTTTAGCCTCTACAGGTTTCCCCATGGTGATAATGATGCCATTTCTTTTAGTGCTTACGGTGGAGAGTCTGATGCTTCGGCGGACAGGGACAGGAGCGACATTGACTTTGACACTGATATTGACCCCATGCATGCTGGTCTGAACCAGTGGAACTCAGACGAGGAAGACAGGGAATGGGAGGAAGGAGCTGGTCCATCTGGGGTAGCAGGAACACGGTATTTGGCAAGTCCAAGTGAGAGCTACAGCTCCATGTCTCGGTTCGATTCTCCCGAGTTTGAGAGAGGGTTTCGTCAAAGAATTGTAGAGAGGAGGCAGGCGTTATCTCGCCACATCTTCACTGGTTTGGAGGATATGGAGTTCTCACCCTATGCTGCAAATGTTGCGGATTATCTTGATGAGAGAGGTTTTGAACAACTGCTGGAGCAACTTGCTGAGTCTGACAATTCAAGAAGAGGTGCACCACCTGCATCTGTGTCATGCGTCACGAGTCTTCCAAGGGTTACCATCGGGGAGGAGCATGTAAACAAGGGCCTAGTCTGTGCGGTTTGTAAAGAGCTTTACAGCCTCGGCACTGAAACCACGCAGCTTCCATGTCTCCATCTGTACCATGCTCATTGTATTGTACCTTGGCTAAGTGCCCGTAACTCCTGCCCACTCTGCCGGTACGAGCTCCCAACAGATGATAAAGATTACGAGCAAGGAAAGCAGAATGTGCTGGATGCGAGCGAGGATAGCTCCTCTGGTGATGATGATGATGGCACAGAAGCCGGGGAAGAGGTCTATCTAGAGATAGGCGGGAGTGAGGCCGGTGTGAGCAGAGTTAGCAGAGGAAGATGGCTCTTTCTGGCTGCTGCACCAGTTGTGAGTCTGGTGGGCGTTGTGTTGGCAGTGTGGCTAAGCAACCCGCAGAGGAGGGATATGGTAATCTCTCATAGCCAAAGGGAAAACAGGACCAGAAGATGGCTGCCGTTCTTCTGACAACCAGTTCTAAAAGGTGCTTGAGTTCCTGCTTCTATTTCATCTCCTCGGTATTATTAACTTGTGCTTTGTACTGCTGTGTCCACATGTTAGCTGAATTGAAGTTTAACTAAAGCTGTGGTGTGTGTCGTGTGTTGCAAATGTTTTTAAGGCTATTTTTGATAACAAGGGAGTGTGCTTATGTGGCATCAGTTGATAAAGAGTTATAAACTCGCATTTACACAAGAAAGAAATAAATAAAGAAAATGACTTTTGGTTGGTTTAGGCACATATGAGATGCCCCTGTATTTACACCAAAGCATAATTAAGAGATTTGTGTAGTGGCAGATGAATGTGAAAGAAGAAGAAGAAGAGTTTCAGAAGAGTATGTTGATATACAGTACCATCCATCCAGCCATTGAGAAGATGGCAAAAATGTGAACCCAGAAGAGCACTGCAGCTGACTCCCTTCCACAGCCTCTAAGGTTGGCAACAGCTCCTGAGAGCACAGAGGTAGGCATTGTGTGCTGAAGGAGTAACACAAATCTGAACATCTTGTCATCAGCAGGAAGGAACCCAAGTTTGTCTGCTAATGTCACAATTCCTAGTCCTACTGGTGGCACCAACACCAACCGTCCAAATATTATTGCCGCTGTTGTCTTGAAACCAAGCTTTGAACTTCCCGGTCCTGAGATTTATGCAAGGCACCAGTAAGTTCCATTGATGGGCTCAGAACAAAGTCAGTATGAAAAGGGAGCAACCACCCTACCGTTAATGAGATTCCCCCCAAGTGCCAGCAAGATACACGGTATCATGGCGTCCCTGATGGCCAATGGTTTTTCAGTTAGTAACTCACTGATTCGCAGCTGTTTCCCAGAGAAACAAATAAAGAGTGTGCTTACCCAAGAATCATGCAGCTGTCTGTAAAGAAGAAAAGAGGTGCACCATTTGTGAATATCAACTTCTTCGTGAAAGGTATTGCACCAAGTATCATGGCAAGAATCTGAAGTAAACAAAAACACTTGTAGTTTTGTTACATGGTAAAGGCAATCACATGGTCTCTTGTTCATCGGATTGTCAGTTAGAACAGACGAGATACTTACTGAAGCAACTATTGCAGGCTGGACAATTTGCTTAAGTTTCAACTTCTCGTAGAGGAAAACAAACATCTGTGCAATCTATATCACGGAGCAATATAAGTATACAAATTCGTAAGGACCGGCTTTATATCTGGTAACAATACACCTGAACCATAAAAATAGAAATCCAAAATTGCATTTTTACCTTGCCTTTTCTTGTATCCCCTCTTCCTCTGGTTTCGGTGCTCTGTAGAGGCAGGCGAACTTGAGCAGGCGAAATGTCCTTGGGGTGATTTTGAGCAAGCAAGGGGACTTGCTCTGGAGCAGCATCTACTGGGAGATTTTTCAAAGGAAGGTTTTCTTCTTCACCATCAAACCCTTCTGGAGGAGGAGCAAACATCTGGTACACATATGTGTAGAGGATGATGGCACCAACCTGACAGAAACGTTAAACACCAACCTCGTCGTTAATCATCATGGAAAGAAGAGGATATATATCCAACTCTCAAGACAGATAGTAGATTGGAAGTAAAGATCCTATATAAGATAGTTGCAATGCGGGATGCGGCTACTGTTCTCATACATGTAGCTCCTCTTCATCAAACAGAGAAGGCAAAAGCCAAGAAACTGTGCAAAGACATAAAATTGAGTAGCTAATGCGACTGATTCTAGTAAGTATAATAGCTAACAGAGTATATTATAAGACTATAGAGGCAGTTATTAGAGAGAGAGAAGAGATAAGCGTACCCATTGACCAAAAGAGATATAAGCAGTGCCATCAATGCTACATTTATCTGAGTCACCAAAAGGGTTGGAGGTGTCCCTACATAGAGCCGCTAGTAGAACAAGAGGGACATTGCCAATGTTACCTGAAACAAACAAGGCAAACAGAGTGAGAGTAGCAGTCAGAGAGCAGATAAGCGAGGCTAGGGTATCATGTGTCATAGGCCAAAAGGGTCTAACCAACTCCGATTTGTATGATTGTGAACTTGAAATAAGGGTAAGGCGGACGAATAACGGTAGCAACAAGGAAGCCGATTAACGAGCCTGAGATTGTACCAAGAACGACGTTCACGGGAATGAACCACCTGATAGATGAGAGAAGATGACGGCTTAAAGAGAGCAACCTATGGGACATGGTCTTAGAGAATAGAGAGAGTAGGAAAACAAACCACTGAAGCATTTTGTGGAGAGTGACGGCTTGTCCGAGCTGGGAAAAGATCAAGCAGGGGAGCAAAAGCGAGAAGACCAACTGTATGAAAGGTTCAGACTTCAGAGTTCAGAGTTTGAGAAGAAGTCGGTGTTGAAAAAAAAGCGTCGGATGAAATTAGGAATTACCCCGTTCAAGAGTTTGCGGCCAGAGGGAGGCAAGATGTTGACGTACTTGGAGGCCATCAGAAGGCCCAAGAAGCACATGGTGAAAACTTTGGCAATTGGCATCACCGCGATTTTGATGGTACCCAGCACCGATTCACCGGCAGCCACCGGAATCTCCATGGAATCGGCCAAGCCTGCTAGGATCCGCGCTATCATTCTGACAATCCCTTATCCCAACCCAAGCCAAAACCTGCAATTTCAAAGGTTGGAATCTGGAGAGGGTAGAGACAACAGAGAATTGATAGGAATCAGAGACTTCTCTCGAATTTTGCTTTGACTCTCTCTCTCTCTCTCTCTCTCTCTCTCTCGCTCTTTGTTGTGCTTGCCACGTGCCTCTTGCCTTCCTATTTACTCCTTTCCCTTTCTAAGCCCAAAAGGCCCGCCCGATTCAGTTACCTTTTACCCTTTTGGCTTAAGAGTTTACTCAAGTTTTAATAAAAGTTACGGCGATTACCAAAATAATTAAAGCAGTTGCCGGCTAAGATTGACATGTCATAACTTCAAATGTTCAAGATTGTATATATAGAAGTAGGCATGAGTTATGATTCATTTTGAAGTTTCAAAATATTATATCCATGAAACAAAAGAGAGCGCACATGCATATTTGAATATGTAAGATCACGATATATGCAGTGTAGTCGAGTGGTTTGTTGTAGTTGGGAAACGCGCGTGTATGTGTCAATTGTCATATAGGCTACGATGAAAAGTGATCGATACTTTGATAGCTTGTCTTAATTGGACGTGTTCAGTCACAACGGGGTGATAGATGATGCCAATTGGATTGGACCCAACACCCAAATATTCGTTTATACATTATGTGTGAAAACCCCACCAACAAAGCTTTTCTATAGGCTATAGCCTATAGCCAAACACTTAAATATATTTACAAAAAAAAAGTTATTAAGTTTGTAGACGGGAGAGAGAGGAGGAGGCATTGCAGTAAGCTATGGCTGCCTTGAGGGAGTCGTCCGTTAAGGTTTCCTCGCTGTAACTAGCGCTATCTTCGCAGTAGTAATGTAGTGAGGTCTTGTTTCGTCGTCCGTGTATAACTTTGAGGACCCACTTCTCTCCCACGTTCACTTTCTCCCTTATGACTCCCACTATACTCAAACACCCCAGTTTCATCACCAACCTTGTCACGCTGCTGTATGCAGCGAAGCAGCTAGATGCCGATGAGAAGATCGCTGCCGCCTGCATTTCACTCCCGGGAGATGGAGAAGAAGAAGATGAGATGCTCAGTTCGGTGACTGGTTTGTTGTTGATCTGTATTTCGATGAAAGATTCATCATCGTCGCTGCTCTCCGAGACTTCATTCATCCATCCCACTTTTTTCTCTCTTTGGTGGTCCATCCTTTTGGTTACCGGAACACTTTGCCAAAACTCCCTCTACCTCTACTATGCCATATCATATGATATGTATAACATGTGATCTCCTGCTCCTAAATAATTTCCATCATTGATTAGTTAACAATAATTAAATATATTCAAACTGATACAGCTAGCTAGCGCAGCTCACAACTCAACACCATACATATATATATCCTGACGTCTGAGAGCATATATATGCATGTGAACACAATATCAGTCTATGCAATTATTATTATCGTTGGATCAAATCAAAGCTGTCGATGGGATCGGGGGATTAATTAGTGGTATGATTACATGGGAGTCTTTAATAATACTGTATGGTTTGGACACTTACATGGCCCACCAATCACTCACTGATCGCCTATATCTCTTTGCGAATCACATGCGTGTTTTTTATTCTTCTTCGTATTTTCTTTCTTTCTAACTCTGGAAGGGTAATTTCACTTAACAACTCCAAGGCACGTTACTGAAACTCGTTACAAATATCACTCAGCTGTTGTCTATTTCATATTTCCACATCACAATCTCCTAACCCATATAGGATTGTCGGTCCTGTTATGATTTTCCTTCTATGCAAGTCATCTTTTACGCAAGCGTTACAACGACTCCATGCACACTAATTAAGGTTGAGGAGAAGTGAGCCTGATTTGGTAGAGTGGTGTCATCTGCTCTGCCATTAAATATAGGCAAAGTGTATACATAGCACCGATGCCAAATCATAATTTCAACTAAGAATGGACTTGGCCAGGAAACAATTAGACCGAGTTTTGGGAGACATTTCATAGTTGTTGTTCGAGCTGAAGATAAGGGATTGTGGCCAGTGGTCAGTGGTCACGCATCAATTTTTTGTTTGTTTGTGATAAGTACGGCTTCGTAAATATGGGGAATAAGGTGTCTAGGAGCCGCCGAACATCTGGCGGAAGACGTCGTCTCCAACGCCTTCTTTTCTGATCAGCTCACCCACTTTCCTCTGTTTAGCGTCGTACACGTTAAATAATCAAAGGCCCAGTAATGGATAAAAAGGAGACAATGATAGCCTGTAATAAATAATGAAAGGCCCAGTAGTGATAGAAAGGAAGATGGGCTTCGAATAAGCCTATTACGGAAAGATGCCGGAAGAGCGAATGAATATCCATCCCCCTTCTCCTCCTTCCTTTGTTCTTCATTTTCAATTTAGTCTTCTCTTCGCCGGCACAGAGAGAAAATAGACTTGGCCTTGTTGGTGTTGCATGGAGTGTGAGTGAGTAGATACTAGATAGATCGCGCAAGGATTTCGAACATGGCGTCTACGGAAGGCCTTGTGCCCATCACCCGGGCTTTTCTCGCTTCCTACTACGACAAATATCCTTTCCCTCCTCTTTCCGACGACGTTTCTCGGCTTTCCTCTGACATGTCTTCTCTTATCCAGCTACTAGCCCAACAATCTTCTCCTTCACAAGGTTCCCGATCCGATGATATCACCAATTTCGATTCTGCTTTTGAATTTATCTCATTAATTTTGTTATCGTTCGCCTTCTAGGGGAAACTTGCCTGATCGACGAAGCTAACCAGCCGCCTCCTCACAAAATTGATGAGAATATGTGGAAAAATCGTGAGCAGATGGAGGAGATATTGTTTCTTCTGCAACCATCTCGTTGGCCTGTTCAGGTGAATTTCAGTTTCGTTTTGTCCCATCCATGTTCCCTCTACTTCCCGTGACATCTCTCTCTCTCTCTCTCTGTTTGTTTTGCGCTCGCTCAGCTCCGGGAACCTTCCACATCTGAAGATTCTCAACTGTCTTCTATATTGCGAAATCTCAAGGACAATTTTGATAACGCATTGACTGCTCTGATTTCCTTCCAGACCAAAAATTCCGAGCGCGTATTCAGCACAGGTTCATTCGCGGACACTGTCAGAAACAGCGCCATTTTTGAATCGAGTATTGATGTTTTTTCTTCTTCTACAGTTATGACCTACATGCCTCAAGATTTCCGGGGAACGCTCATCAGACAGCAGAAGGAGAGGTCGGAGAGGAACAAACAGGCGGAGGTCGATGCGCTGGTTAGCTCTGGAGGGAGCATACGCGATACGTATGCTCTTCTTTGGAAGCAGCAGATGGAGAGGTAAGCCTGCATGTTTTTATTTTCTTCATTAAAGCTTAAGCTGTGGCTAGCTTTGAGAGAGTCTTCTTTGACCCTTTTATTTTTGTTTTTGTTTTTTGTACAGGAGGAGACAGTTGGCTCAGTTAGGCTCTGCGACTGGTGTTTATAAAACCCTGGTCGTTATGATACAATATTTTAAAAATAAATTTGCCTCGGAAAAACAGAGAATCTACTTAATCCCATAAAACATCTCAAAGCACACAAAAAAAACATCTAACTACTCACTATCAAAACGCCATCTACTCACACAACATAACCAGGAGTTGCCGGTGTCATCGCCGGCGGTCAGGTAACAATTTAAACCATTTAAAATATACACGCGTCAAGATCTAAGAGGTTCTTAGGGTTACGCTTACCGTGGTCGCTTCCTCATCAGATCCCTTCCCGGTCTCTCTCTCCTCATTTGCGGACTCTTGCTCATCTTATTAAATCCGCTTAATAGTTTTGGGTCCGCCCTTTTTCACATTTCTCTCGCACACAATTTTTCAGGGCAGGTTAAATACACTTCTCTAGTTCTCTTCTCTCTGTGTCTGAGTCTCGGTGACGAGAGCTGTTCTGTAAGAAAAAATGGACGGAAGTGGCGCTTACAACCCTCGCACCGTGGAGGAGGTGTTTAGGGATTTCAAAGGTCGTAGGGCTGGCATGATTAAGGCTTTAACCACTGGTAAATTGCTTTCACCATTTCCCTTGTTTTTTCCTCCATTTTTATTCACCGGAAAAACTCAATTCTTAGATTTTCCCCTTTCTCGCAGATGTTCAGGAGTTTTACCGACTTTGCGATCCCGGTGAGTGTTTCTTCTGAGATTTGTGGGTTTGATTTCCGCCGACGAAAGTCACAGTCTTTTTTTTTTTTAATTTTCCTCTTTGTGCCTTCTTTTGAGCTGATTGTTGAGTGAAGCATTAGGGTTCATGGTTTGTCTTCTCTGTTTTTGAATCTGTCAGATTTCTCTGAATTTTGCGTTTAGCGAAGTGAAAGGGGCGCGATAGCGGAGTAAAGTGTTGATTTTTGTTTGACTTGGTTGAAATGATTTAAAAAAAAAAAAATTAAAATTGTTCATTTTGGTTTGATTTGATTCTGTGAAACAACGATTTGGGGATTAACTTGACTTGACTTGTGATAAGACACGTGAATGTGAGATGTTTGACTGATAGAAATACAGGGGAGGGAGAACAGATTTGGGGTTTGTTCTGTGTGTGTTCTTAGTTTTGGTCATTGAATGCCATTTTAAATTGATCTATTCAAAGTCAACAATGAATGTTTTGATTCTGTTCCTTACCATTGAGGGTCTCTGTAATAAATTTCCGGTGGCCTTGTTTTTCCTTGCCAAACTGTATTGATAAATCCCTTTGTTTCAGATGTTAATTAGTCAAATAATCATTGTCTCTTTGCTTTATGCCGTTTGGCTTAGTGTTTTTTTTTTATATTTTTTTTGGGGTGCTCTTTCCATTGAGAGACCT
>CACVBM020001467.1:0-40504 GCA_902728155.2 Microthlaspi erraticum
AAAATACCTTTTCTCGGCATGTGGTTTAGGGTTCCTAGACTCTATCTTACATTCTACGGCTTCCACTCCCTGGTCGCCTCTCTCTCCTTGTGGTTGAGCGGATGGGTTGACTAGTATTGGGGCAGTTCCTTGGACAGTCTGCTGAGAAATGGCCTTTCTCTCCACAAGTAAGGCAAATGTTTTGCCTTTCGTTCATCCTTGATCTAACTCGCACATTAGGACATGCTCGGCTATGATGTCCTGTCCCTCCACATTGATCGCATGGCAGCGTGACTTGAGACGGTGCTGGGACTCTCATCCTCGCGAGTCTTCTGGGAGGCCTTCCCCTTTGGCATGACACCATTCCCTCTAAACCATTACCCTCTGTTCTGAGATTCTCCAATTCTGTGGCGATTATCTCGTCCCACCTTCTTGCTAAGTTAAGACCTTCATCATCTTGTGGCCATTCCTTATCTCCGGTACCTTCCTCCGTGGTTTGGTTAAGATCTGGTATTTGATATTGAATTTCATTGCCTGCCACCGAGTTTGGTGCAACTTGTTCTCCATACATTGTACACCATATCGCATTAGCTTCTCCTTGATCTTGAGGTATGCTTCCTTCTCCATGCTCCATAGATGATGTATATCCAGCGATCTCGTTGAGTTTCCTTGTCCAGTACGTGGGTGATACGTTCTGGTGTCCAAGATAATCCTCCCATGTTGGTTCCGGCGTATCCGGTTCTTCAGGTTGGTTTCTGAAGACTTCACTATTGACTTGAACTGCAACGGCTGGTCATTGCTTTCTACGCCAGTGGTAATGAACGGGTACATGTAGTCCGTTGGATTATCCTCCGTTGGCATGTACGGGTATACTCCACCTCCCGGTGCAAATACATGCGGCATTGGTATATGCGGTAGAACACTTGGTGGACTATCTCTATCCCAAGAGTTTGGTGTAGTCTCGCCTGAACTGATCTCTATGATCTGAGTAGGTGGCACCATTCTCTCCTCCTCAGGGTAATGTACTGGCCATGTCATATGTTCGCTATACTCATTCACCGTTGTGCTGGGCTGCACGTTGTCTCTCGGCATGAGGTATACGTCCTCGTCCCAATCACTACTGCTATCATGATCTGTTAGTGTCTGCTGTTCCAAGTCCGTCACTACGATCCAGTGCTCCGAATTGCTCGACGGTTCTGAACTCGACGATCCAGACTCAGCTGTCCATACTTGCCCAGTACTAAACCACGACCCCTCATCATCCACAAACCAGTCACTCATGACTTCAAGCTATCACCACAAAGCAAACATTAGGGATTCTATTCAACACAATCTATCCTATGGATGATCCGCATCCATCTATTCTATGGATGATCAACACCCATAGACACCTCAAATATGGCTTACCACATTGCATAATGTTACCATACCCTTTATATTGACCATGCAACAATCAAACAAGAACATGCATGATCAATCAGAAATTATAAGCAACATCAAGCAATGCTTAATAATTTAGAGATGTATACGATGGATGTTGTGACTGCATACCTATATGGCTCACTTGATAGTGAGATATATATGAAAATTCCTGAGGGATTTAAGATCCAAGAAGGATCAAAGATGCTTGAAGCATCTAAAGAGCTTTGTTCGGTCAAACTCCAGCGATCACTTTACGGATTAAAACAATCCGGCCGCATGTGGTACAATCGCTTAAGTGAATACTTGTTGATGTGATATGTCCATGCGTGTTCGTAAAGAAATCCTCAACGGGTTTTGTGATCATTGCTGTGTATGTTGATGACCTGAACATGATTGGAACTCAAAAGGAGATTGATGATGCAAGAACTCATATGAAAGATGAGTTCGAAATGAAAGATCTTGGAAAGACAAAGTTTTGTCTTGGGCTCCAGATAGAGCATTTCCAAGATGGAATATTTTTGCATCAATCAAATTACACCAAAAGGGTGTTAAAGCGCTTTTATATGGATAAAGCGACTCCTTTGAGTTGTCCAATGGTCAATAGATCGCTTGATGTTAACAAGGATCCATTTCGACCTATTGAAGATTCTGAAGAAATGTTAGGTCCTGAAGTACCTTACATGAGCGCCATCGGGGCACTTATGTATCTTGCAAATTGCACAAGACCAGATATAGCTTTTGCTACTAATCTGCTTGCAAGATACAGCTCATCGCCTACCAGAAGACATTGGAACGGAATAAAGCATATATTCCGTTATCTTCAAGGTACGATTGAGTTTGGATTATATTATTCAAGAAACCCCGAGGTTGGTTTAGTTGGTTTTGCAGATGCTGGCTACTTGTCTGATCCGCATAAAGCTCGATCCAAACCGGTTATGTTTTCACATACGGTGGAACCGCAATCTTCTGGAGTTCCCAAAAACAAACTTTGGTTGCAACGTCTTCAAATTATGCGGAGATCATTGCTCTCGATGAAGCATGTAGAGAGAGTGTATGGTTGAGATCTTTGATCCAACATATACAAGAAGCCAGCCGAGTGTCTACAAAGAAAGAGCCAACAACCATCTATGAAGACAATTCAGCATGTGTCACACAACTCAAAGAAGGTTATATCAAGAGCGACAGGACAAAGCATATCCCTCCAAGATTTTTCTTTTACACTCAAGAATCCGAAAAGAATCAAGAGGTGGATATTCAGTATGTTCGCTCAAGTGACAATGCAGCTGACCTCTTCACAAAGGTGCTTCCCACTACATTGTTCAAGAAGCATGTTCAGAATATCGGAATGCGTCGTCTACAAGATTTATGAAGAGAAGACCATATCTATTCTCCAGAGGGGAGTTTTCATTACGGTACTCTTTTTCCTTATCGTAGTTTTTATCCCATTGGGTTTTTCTATGTTAAGGTTTTAATGAGGCCGTATGCAATACTGATGATGAGTCAAGGGGGAGTGTTGAGATAATAACAAAAAGTGATGACTCATCACATGAGATAACTATCTCCTTCACCGACTCATAGGTGTCACAATATCATTGATTCACCCTCCCTATATAAAGGGGTCAGTTTTTGTTGTACAACACACACAACCAACGAAACATTAATAAAGAAAAAGATATTTCTCCCTTCTCTCTCATACTCATCTCTCGTCTCTCTCCTCTCCGGTGGTCCCCACCACCTTTTTTTATTTTATTTGTTATTTCAAAATATTATAAAATATTGCTTTAAAGGTGAGAATAAATAAAATAAAAGAGTAAGAAAGGTGGTGGGACCACTGGGCAGGAGAGAGACGAGAGAGGAATGATATGAGGAGTGAGAGAGTAACTTTTTTCTATTGAGTTGTGTTGTAGGAATGAATTTCTCTACAGAGATTAGTACCCTTTATATAGGGGACCACACAAGTAGAATTGTGACACCTAAAGTCGGTTTACAAAAGATATTTCTCAGCTGATGATGAGTCATCGTGATTGGTCTTATCACAACACTCCCCCTTGATTTATCATCAGTATAGAGTTGTATATGGCCTCATTAAAATCTTATCATGGAAAAACCCATTGGGATAAAAACCATGAGAAGAAAAAAGAGTACCGATAAGCAAACTCCCCCTGAAAAATAGATATGGTCTTCTCTTCACAAATCTTGCAGACGGCGTATTCCAATACTTTGAACATGCTTCTTGAACACTGTAGTGGAAGCGCCTTTGTAAAAAGATCAGCTGCATTGTCACTTGAACGAGCATACTGATATCCACTTCTTGATTTTTCTGGAGTTCTTGAGTGTAAGAGAAAATCTTGGAGGAATATGCTTCGTTCTGTCACTCTTGATATAACCTTCTTTGAGCTGTGTGACACATGCAGAATTGTCTTCAAATAGTTTTTGTTGGCTCTTTCTTTGTAGATACTCCACTTGGCTTCTTGTATATGTTGGATCAAAGATCCAACCATACACTCTCTCTACATGCTTCATGGAGAGCAATGATTTCTGCATAATTTGAAGACGTTGCAACCAAAGTTTGTTTTTGCGAACGCCAGGAGATCGCAGTTCCACCAATTGTGAAAACATAACCGGTTTGCGATCGAGCTTTGTGGATCTGATAAGTATCCAGCATCAGCAAAACCAACTAAACCATTTTGAGTTTCTTAGGAATAATATAATCCAAATCAATTGATCCTTGAAGATAACGAAAAATATGTTTTATTCCATTCCAATGTCTTCTGGTAGGCGATGAGCTGTATCTTGCAAGCAGATTAGTAGCAAAAGCTATATCTGGTCTAGTGCAATTTGCAAGATACATAAGTGCCCCGATGGCGCTCATGTAAGGTACTTCAGGACCTAACATTTCTTCAGAATCTTCTTGAGGTCGAAATGGATCCTTGTTAACATCAAGCGATCTATTGACCATTGGACACTCAAAGGAGTCGCTTTATCCATATAAAAGCGCTTTTAACACCTTTTGGTGTAATTTGATTGATGCAAAAATATTCCATCTTGGAAATGCTCTATCTGGAGCCCAAGACAAAACTTTGTCTTTCCAAGATCTTTCATTTCAAACTCTTCTTTCATATGAGTTCTTGCATCATCAATTTCCTTTTGAGTTCCAATCATGTTCAGGTCATCAACATACACAGCAATAATCACAAAACCCGTTGAGAATTTCTTTATGAATACACATGGGCATATCGCATTGTTGACGTAACCTTTACTCAACAAGTATTCACTTAAGCGATTGTACCACATGCGGCCGGATTGTTTTAATCCATAAAGTGATCGCTGGAGTTTGACCGAACAAAGCCCTTTAGATGCTTCAAGCATCTTTGATCCTTTCGGGATCTTAAATCCCTCAGGTTCGTCATCTTGACGAACCTCTTTATCAGGTTCTACAAGAACCTGTTCGGAAATGTCTTGAAGACATTTCGGTTCATCAGGAACCTTTACTCCACAATTCTTTTTTTTTCGGGGATATTTATCCTTTGATCCTTTAGGCCTCCCGCGCTTTAATTGAACCGGTTCACTTGCTCTATTCACATCAAAATGTTCATGAGGAACTTCTATTTTTGATGGAGCATTAGCAGCGGGGATATATGACTTCGTCACCCTTTTCGTATCTGTGAATCACCTAGCGTTGATTAAAAGGAGGATCAAGATAAGCCAAAGAGTGTGTACACCAGGTGATATCATTTGGTGATTCTCTCAACCCTCCCCCTAACGCAGGGAATTCATTTTCATCAAAGTGGCTATCGGCAAATCGTGCCGTAAACATATCACCAGTTGCCGGTTCAAGATACCTTATTATACTAGGGGACGAATACCCGACATATATTCCCAATCTCCTCTGTGGTCCCATTTTTGATCTCTGTGGTGGCGCTATTGGGATATAGACCGCACACCCGAATACCCGGAGATGGATATATTTGGCAATATTTCCAAATGCCAACTGTATGGGCGAAAATTCATTATAAGCACTTGGTCTCACTTGAACCAAGGCTCCCGCATGCAATATTGCATGTCCCCATACAGTGATTGGGAATTTTGTTCTCAAGATTAACGGTCTTGCAATTAACTGCAACCGCTTTATTAATGACTCAGCCATGCCATTTTGCGTATGAACGTGCGGAACCGGATGTTCAACATCGATTCCCACAGACATACAAAAGTCATTAAAGGCTGCTGAAGTGAATTCACCAGCATTATCAAGCCTGACTTTCTTTATGGCATAATCAGGGAAATGCGCTCTCAACCTGATTATTTGGGCAATGAATCTTGCGAAAGCCATATTTCTTGTGGTCAAAAGACACATTTGACCATCTACTAGATGCGTCAATCAATACCATAAAATATCGAAATGGCCCGCACGGTGGGTTAATAGGCCCACATATATCACCATGTATTCTCTCTAAGAATACAGGATTCATTCCCAACTTTGGCTGGCGAGGGCCTAATTATGAGTTTTCCTTGAGAACATGCTTTACATGAAAACTCCCCCGATTGAAAAATCTTTTCATTTTTCAATGGGTGGCCACTCGTATTTTGCACAATTCTTCTCATCATGACTGAACCCGGGTGGCCAAGTCTTTCATGCCACACCCTAAAAGTGCTAGTAAACATCTGGTTTACTGCAACATAAGATTCAGTCATGTTGATTTTTGTGCAATATAAACCAGAGGACATCATTGGTAATTCTTCCAATGTTTGTTTCCTCTCCGTTGTAATGCAAAGATATTCAATGCCATTTTTGTTTATAGTCTCAATATGATATCCATTTTTGCGGATATCTCGGAAACTTAATAAGTTCCGGTGAGACTCCAGGGGAATATAGTGCATCTCGCACTTCAAATTTCGTTCCCCTTGGCAATGAAAAACTTGCACTCCCAGAGCCAAGTATTATTTTTGCACTACCACATATAGTACTCACGCTTTCAGCGGAGTCTTTCATTTTGAGACAGGAGAAATACTTCTTATCTTTGAGTATTGTATGTGTCGTAGCACTGTCTGCTAGACAAGTATCTCCATCCTTAATCTCAAAAGGTGGCACCATCTGGGCCACGAAATTCATAAAATATGAAACATTTTATATTAAACATTGCTAATATATTACATCAAAAACTTTTTAGCAAAAGATATATTATACAATACAAGAAAAACGATTAAGAGATTGTTATTCTTGTCTTCTTTACGAAGACACTATCATTGATTTGACTTTCTTTGGCTCAGTTGATTCTTCAGGATCAACGAGATAGTCGGCGACATCCAGATGAAAATCATCACTTAAGCCATCAAAGGATGGACCAGGTTCATCAGAGATGAAGTTTGGTCTTTGCATCCTTATTTTTGGCTTGTTGTGATGCCCTGTACAGATCGGCTAAATGTTTGGGCGTACGACATGTACGCTCAAAGTGATTATTCATGCCACATCTGTAACAGGTGCGTTCATCCTTTCTTTTTACCGCTCGACCATCATCACTTTCTCTTCCACGTCCACGACCTCGACCGCGACACGGCCTTTGCCGTGTCTGCGTTCATGTTCAGGCTTTTTAGTGTGACTGGATGACGCAACATTCGCTTCAGGGAATGGCGCAGATCCAGTTGGACGGAGCTGATGGTTTAACATCACAAGCTGATTATTTTTTTCAGCCACAAGGAGGATTTGCATCAACTCCGAGTACGAGGTGAATTCTCTTGCCCGGTATTGTTGCTGCAGGATTATATTTTCAGGATGAAAAGTTGAGAGTTTTTTCCAACATATCAAATTCACTGATATTCTCTCCACACATTTTCATCCTGGAAGTGATGTTGTACATAATGGAATTGTACTCAGCAACACTTTTATAATCCTGGAACCGGAGGTTCAACCACTCGTACCTCGCTTGCGGTAAGATCATATATTTTTTATGATCAAACTGAACTTTAAGCGTGTTCCATAGATCCACATGATCTTCTTTTGTGATGTATTCATCATTTAAACCATCATGTATATGGTGGCGTAAAAGATCATGGCTTTCGCCTTTTGCTCATCGGACGTCTTTCCAGACTTATCGATAGTGCTCAAGAGACCATTTCCTTTTAGGTGCAACTTTGCACCTACCGTCCAAGACAAATAGTTATTACCACTAATGTCCAGGGCTTTGTCAAATTCGACATTATAACTGAATAACAAAAACTTAAACTTTTGAAAATTTCAGCATAATAACGGTATATAAAAGCATAAATTGAAATAGCAAGAAAATAAATGACTGAATTTAAGAGCATAATATAAAGACAGAAATTTAGATCTGGGAGGAGATAGCGTTTGCGGTTTGATTGGTTCTCCCGCTACCACCCGCAAACGCAGCGTTTGCGGTTCGTAGCGGTTTTCGGCGGTTTATAACAATCACGACAACCGCTTTGAATCGCTCTATACCACTCTGTACCGCTCTATATCGCTGAAAATCAAAAGCTCCTTTCCGCAAGCGTTTGCGGTTGCGGGCGGTTGCGGGTGGATAATTAAAAAAAAAAAAAACACAAACTTATATAAAATCCGAAAATAAATAATAATATTTATTAAAAAATAAGATTTGGATAATAAAATCACAATATAAATAAAAAATTAGTACTTTTAGTCAATATTCATTAAAATCATATAATACTTATATATTTATAAGTTCTACAAATCAAAATTCTCTTCATAAATATTCTTTTCATACTAATACATATATATCTAATAAATAAAATTGTAAAATAAATTTAATTTTCACATTAAATATATATTTTGAAAATAAAATCACATTTTTATTTAAATTATAGAAATTAAAAGATAGACGTAAGTATTATACACATATTATTCTTTATAAAAAAATTATTTTTAATTATGTTGAACCATAAATTTAAAATTTTCATTATAATATTTTTGATATTTTTATAATTATATAATGTGTTTATATTATTAATTTATTGTTTAACCGCTATTGCATCCGCAAGTGAACCAGTCATAAGTAACCCGCAAACGCATCCATTTTCAATTGTTATGCCAGTCGTACAAACCGCTTAATAACGCTACTAATCACAACCGCCCGCTTCTGCAAACTCCCGCACCCGCAACCGCAACCGCAGCGGTTAAACCAGTCAGACCCATAGTCATCAACTCCGCTACATGGAAGAGGTTTTCACCATCAACTCCGGAGGAGGATTTCCCTACCACTCCATATATATGATCTGAGGAGACATAGTCTACCATGTGATCATTTGCTCGGAGTAGGCAGAGTCTAGCTTTCCGGCTTTAATTTATTTGATCGAGGAGGCAGAGCCATCCATGACGATCAGCTCGGAGTAGGCATGGCCTAGCATCCCGGCAGAACATACAAATAATAGAATTTAAAATTAAAATAATTTAGACAGAATTTAGTTTCACCTTTTTAGTATAAGGATAGATCTGGATAGATCTAGGCTCGTAGAGGCAGTTGTGCTGATAACGTATTATAAAATATTGCTTAAAGGTGAGAATAAATAAAATAAAAGAGTAAGAAAGGTGGTGGGACCACTGGACAGGAGAGAGACAAGAGAGGAATGATATGAGGAGTGAGAGAATAACTTTTTTCTATTGACTTGTGTTGTACGAATGAATTTCTCTACAGAGATTAGTACCCTTTATATAGAGGGACCACACAAGTAGAATTGTGACACCTAATGTCGGTTTACAAAAGATATTTCTCAGCTGATGATGAGTCATCGTGATTGGTCTTATCACAACACTTCCTCTTAGTATAAATAGGGGGTCTTGGTTTCATTGTAACAGATATAAGACACCAACGAAAAGCAATAAGAAAATCACTTGCTCTCTCTCTCATCTCCCTCTTGTCTATCACATGGTCCCACTCATGGCCCCACATCTTTTTTCTTTTTATTTATTAAATTATATAGTTTATAACACGTTATCAGCACGATTGCCTCTATACCCTATATCTATCTAGATCTATCTTCTTCCCGCAGAGGTAAGCCTAAATTCTGTCCAAATTTATTTAAAATTATATTTTGTCTATTCTGCCGGGAAGTTAGGCTATGCCTACTCCGAGCTGATCGTCATGGATGGCTCTGCCTCCTCGATCAAATAAATCTCTTAAAGCCGGGAAGCTAGGCTCTGCCTACTCCGAGCTGATCGTCATGGATGGCTCTGCCTCCTCGATCAAATAAATTTCTTAAAGCCGGGAAGCTAGGCTCTGCCTACTCCGAGCAAATGATCACATGGTAGACTATGTCCCTCAGATCATATATATGGAGTGGTAGGGAAATCCTCCTCCGGAGTTGATGGTGAAAACCTCCTCTATGTAGCGGAGTTGATGACTATGTCTCCTCCCAGATCTAAATTTCTGTCTTTCAATTTATGCCTTTCAATTTTGTTATTATTTTAAAGTTTTCAAAAGAATTCAGTGGCCCTGATGGTGCCACAATTTGAGATTAAGGATGGAGATACTTGTCTAGCAGACAGTGCTACGACACATACAATACTCAAAGATAAGAAGTATTTCTCCTATCTCAAAATGAAAGACTCCGCTGAAAGCGTGAGTACTATATGCGGTAGTGCAAAAATAATACTTGGCTCTGGGAGTGCAAGTTTTTCATTGCCAAGGGGAACAAAATTTGAAGTGCGAGATGCACTATATTCCCCGGAGTCTCACCGGAACTTATTAAGTTTCCGAGATATCCGCAAAAATGGATATCATATTGAGACTATAAACAAAAATGGCATTGAATATCTTTGCATTACAACGGAGAGGAAACAAACATTGGAAGAATTACCAATGATGTCCTCTGGTTTATATTGCACAAAAATCAACATGACTGAATCTTATGTTGCAGTAAACCAGATGTTTACTAGCACTTTTAGGGTGTGGCATGAAAGACTTGGCCACCCAGGTTCAGTCATGATGAGAAGAATTGTGCAAAATACGAGTGGCCACCCATTGAAAAATGAAAAGATTTTTCAATCGGGGGAGTTTTCATGTAAAGCATGTTCTCAAGGAAAACTCATAATTAGGCCCTCGCCAGCCAAAGTTGGGAATGAATCCCCTGTATTCTTAGAGAGAATACATGGTGATATATGTGGGCCTATTAACCCACCGTGCGGGCCATTTCGATACTTTATGGTATTGATTGACGCATCTAGTAGATGGTCAAATGTGTGTCTTTTGACCACAAGAAATATGGCTTTCGCAAGATTCATTGCCCAAATAATCAGGTTGAGAGCGCATTTCCCTGATTATGCCATAAAGAAAGTCAGGCTTGATAATGCTGGTGAATTCACTTCAGCAGCCTTTAATGACTTTTGTATGTCTGTGGGAATCGATGTTGAACATCCGGTTCCGCACGTTCATACGCAAAATGGCATGGCTGAGTCATTAATAAAGCGGTTGCAGTTAATTGCAAGACCGTTAATCTTGAGAACAAAACTCCCAATCACTGTATGGGGACATGCAATATTGCATGCGGGAGCCTTGGTTCAAGTGAGACCAAGTGCTTATAATAAATTTTCGCCCATACAGTTGGCATTTGGAAATATGCCAAATATATCCCATCTCCGGGTATTCGGGTGTGCGGTCTATATCCCAATAGCGCCACCACAGAGATCAAAAATGGGACCACAGAGGAGATTGGGAATATATGTCGGGTATTCGTCCCCTAGTATAATAAGGTATCTTGAACCGGCAACTGGTGATATGTTTACGGCACGATTTGCCGATAGCCACTTTGATGAAAATGAATTCCCTGCGTTAGGGGGAGGGTCGAGAGAATCACCAAATGATATCACCAAATGGTGTACACACTCTTTGGCTTATCTTGATCCTCCTTCTAATCAACGCGAGGTGGAAGTTCAGAAAATTATACATATGCAAAGATTGGCTAACCAGTTGCCCATGAGTTCAGATACGAAAAGGGTGACGAAGTCCTATATCCCCGCTGCTAATGCTCCATCAAAAATAGAAGTTCCTCATGAACATTTTGATGTGAATAGAGCAAGTGAACCGGTTCAATTAAAGCGCGGGAGGCTATAGGATCAAAGGATAAATATCCCCGAAAAAAAAGAATTGTGGAGTAAAGGTTCCTGATGAACCGAAATGTCTTAAAGACATTTCCGAACAGGTTCTTGTAGAACCTGATAAAGAGGTTCGTCAAGATGACGAACCAGAGACAGAAAAATTTGAGATCTCCATCTCCTTCGCCCAAAGTGGAAAAATATGGGCTAGAAGTGAAATAGATGATGATGATGAAATGTTCTCTTTTTCTGTAGCTAAAAAGATCGATCATGAAAATGATGATCCAGATCCAACTTCCGTGTCAGAGTGCCAAAAGAGGCCGGACTGGGAGAAATGGCAAATGGCCATGAAGAATGAAATATTCTCTCTCAATAAACGGACTGTAGTCAATGGTCAATAGATCGCTTGATGTTAACAAGGATCCATTTCGACTTATTGAAGATTCTGATGAAATGTTAGGTCCAGAAGTACCTTACATGAGCGCCATCGGGGCACTTATGTATCTTGCAAATTGCACTAGACCAGATATAGCTTTTGCTACTAATCTGCTTGCAAGATACAGCTCATCGCCTACCAGAAGACATTGGAACGGAATAAAACATATATTCCGTTATCTTCAAGGTACGATTGAGTTTAGATTATATTATTTTAGAAACCCCGAGGTTGGTTTAGTTGGTTTTGCAGATGCTGGCTACTTGTCTGATCCGCATAAGGCTCGATCGCAAACCGGTTATGTTTTCACATACGGTGGAACCGCGATCTCTGGCGTTCCCAAAAACAAACATTGGTTGCAACGTCTTCAAATTATGCGGAAATCAGAGAGTGTGTATGGTTGAGATCTTTGATCCAACATATACAAGAAGCCAGCGGAGTATCTACAAAGAAAGAGCCAACAATCATATACGAAGACAATTCTGCATGTGTCACTCAGCTCAAAGAAGGCTACATCAAGAGCGACAGGACAAAGCACATCCCTCCAAGATTTTTCTCCTACACTCAAGAACTCGAGAAAAATCAAGAAGTGGATATTCAGTATGTTCGTCAAGTGACAATGCAGCTGATCTCTTCACAAAGGCGCTTCCTACAACAGTGTTCAAGAAGCACGTTCAAAGTATTGGAATGCATCGTCTGCAAGATTTGTGAAGAGAAGACCATATCTATTTCAGGGGAGTTTGCTTCACGGTACTCTTTTTCCTTCTTATGGTTTTTATCCCATTGGGTTTTTCCATAATAAGGTTTTAACGAGGCTGCATGCAACTTCACAATGCTGATGATGAGTCAAGGGGGAGTGTTGAGATAAATACAAAGTGAAGACTCATCACATATTTCCACCGACTTACTCTTAGTATAAATAGGGGGTCTTGGTTTTATTGTAACAGATATAAGACACCAACGAAAAGTAATAAGAAAATCACTTGCTCTCTCTCTCATCTCCCTCTCGTCTATCACCTGGCCCCACTCATGGCCCCGCATCTTCTTTCTTTTTATTTATTAAATTATATAGTTTATAACAGTATTTTGAATTTTAGCTTCTTAAAATTATTTATGTTTTAATCATTAACACAAAATTAAAAATTAATTTATATTTCGATTAGTTTTTGCATTTTAAAAGTTGCATTCCGTCGCTTGAAAACATTATCAAAACCGTCGTAAATCCATTAAAAATATTATCAGAAACCGTCGGAAACATTTCGATAGAGTTCCGACCAGACAATTTCGATGGGTTTTTGTTACACTCTCGACCATAAGAGTTGTTGATTTTCCATCAGAAATCCGTCGAAACATTTTTCCACGGATTTCCGACGGCATAGTTTGGACGGGTTCTCGACCGATGTCTCAACCAAGACTGTTGTCATCTTGTCGATAAACCTATTACAAGGGTTCGACGGGAATGTGTTGCGACAGATTTCAAGGGAAATATTCGACGAGTTCTTGACGACTCTCTCGACCAAGACAGGTGTCGATAACCTATTGGGAACCGCTGGTAAATTATTTCGACACTAGGTGGTTGGCCCGCACCTTGTGCGGGCACAATATTTTTTAAATACATTAATTAATTAAAGATTTTAATAACGTAATTAGTAAAATTTATGATTATGTCTTTTTCATTCTTCTACAAAATCTTCTTCATTCGCATAGAGAGATACAAAAAAAAAATCACGTCTTTCTTCTCCCTTTTATTCTTCTCTAATTATTCCATCTTCTCATTTTTCTTTCAATTTCATATTTGTTCTCATCATCTTTTTCTTTTATTTTTTGTTCTTTATCTTTTCTTGTATCTTCATATCCTCCAACTCACTATTCGTCTTTTACTTTCTAATTTTCTTTACATTATTTTTTTCGGTTTTTCTTCTTCATTATTCCCCCTTTCTCTATCTTTATCATCTTCATCTTCTCTTACATCATATTATTATAGTTTTATTTATCTCTTCTTTTATCTTTTTTTTTCTCTTTACATTCTATTTTTTATTCTATTTTTTATCTTGTTTAATTTCATTTTTTCTCATATTCGAGTTTATTCCTTCTTCTTTCTATATTTTTCTTCTTCTTCTTTCTCTTCAATTTTTGGTCTTTATCTTTTCTTGCGTCTTCATATCCTCCAACTCACTATTCTTCTAGTACTTTCTAATTTTCTTTACATTTTTTCGGTTTTTCTTCTTCATCATTCCCCCTATCTCTATCTTTAATTCTTTATCATCTTCGCCTTCTCTTACATCATATTATTCTAGTTTTATTTATCTCTTCTTTATTTTTGTTTTTTTCTTTACATTCCATTTTTTCTTGTTTGATTTTTTTTTCTCTTGTTCGAGTTTTCTTCTTCTTCTACAAATTTTCCATCTTTTTTTCACCATGTTCTTTTATTTTACTCGTGTTTTTATTCGTTCATGTCTATGTTTTGTATTTCACCTATCAATTCATTCGATAGTTTAGATTTTCAAGGATTTGTGAAATAGTTTTTATCTTTATATAGTCGAGATCTTTTAAAAAAATATTGGTTTTTTATCTTTCGATTTTGAATTTTCTTTAATTGTTTTAATTTTTTTATTTGTCAATGTAATTTGGAAAAGCAGATATAAAGTTATAATAAATTATTTTTAATTTTGATATTCTTCTGTAATCATTCAAAATTTTAAAAATGCACCAAAAACTAAACCCTACAACTATCAATATAAACCCTACACCCTAAATCCAAACCCCACACTGTAACATTAAACCCATCAATATAAACTCTACACCATAAACCCAAACACACCGTAACAACAACCATATTTTTTCTGTTTTTCTTCTTCATCATTATTCCTCTCTCTATCTTTATCATCTTTGTTCTCTTACATCATATTATTATAGTTATATTTATATCTTCTTTATCTTTTTTTTTCTCTCTTTACATTCCATTTTTTCTTGTTTGATTTCTTTTTTTCTCATATTTGAGTTTTTTCCTTCTTCTTTCTATCTTTTTATTTTTCTTCTTTTTCTTTCAAGTTTTGATCTTTATCTTTTCTTGCGTCTTCATATCCTCCAACTCACTATTGTTCTTGAACTTTCTAATTTTCTTTACATTTTGTTTTCGGTTTTTCTTCTTCATCATTCCCCCTCTCTCTATCTTTATCATCTTCGTCTTCTCTTACATCATATTATTCTAGTTTTATTTATCTCTTCTTTATCTTTGTTTTTATCTTTACTTTCATTTTTTCTTGTTTGATTTCTTTTTTCTCTTGTTCGAGTTTTCTTCTTCTTCTCCAAATTTTCCATCTTTTTTTTCACCATGTTCTTCTATTTTACTCGTTTTTTTATTCGTTCTTGTCTATGTTTTGTATTTCACCTATCAATTCATTCGATAGTTTAAATTTTCAAAGATTTGTGAAATAGTTTTAATCTTTATATAGTCGAGATCTTTTAACAAATATTGGTTTTCTTTATCTTTCGATTTGAATTTGCTTTATTTGTTTTAATTTTTTTATTTGTGAATGTAATTTGAAAAGGCAGAGATTAATTTATAATAAATTATTTTTAATTTTGATATCCATAATAATTCAAAATTTTAAAAATGCACCAAAAACTAAACCCTACACCTATCAATATAAGCCATACACCCTAAACCCAAACCCCACAGTATAACACTGAACCCATCAATATAAACCCTACACCATAAACCCAAACACACCGTAACATTAACCATATTTTTCGGGTTTTCTTCTTCATCATTCCCCCTCTCTCTATCTTTATCATCTTCGTTTTCTCTTACATCATATTATTATAGTTTTATTTATCTCTTCTTTATCTTTTTTTTTCTCTTTACATTCCATTTTTTCTTGTTTGATTTCTTTTTTCTCATATTCGAGTTTTTTCTTTCTTCTTTCTCTCTTTTTCTTCTTCTTCTTTTTCTTTCAATTTTTTTATCTTTATCTTTTCTTGTGTCTTCATATCCTTTAACTCACTATTCTTCCTGAACTTTCTAATTTTCTTTACATTTTGTTTTCGGTTTTTTTTCTTCATCATTCCCCCTCTCTCTATCTTTATCATCTTCACCTTTTCTTACATCATATTATTCTACTTTTATTTATCTCTTCTTTATCTTTGTCTTTATCTTTACATTCCATGTTTTCTTGTTTGATTTCTTTTTTCTCTTGTTCGAGTTTTCTTTTTCTTCTCCAAATTTTCCTATCTTTTTTTTTCACCATGTTCTTTTATTTTACTCGTGTTTTTATTCGTTCTTGTCTATGTTTTGTATTTCACCTATCAATTCATTCGATAGTTCAGATTTTCAAGGATTTATGAAATAGTTTTTATCTTTATATAGTCGAGATCTTTTAAAATATATTGGTTTTGTTATCTTTCGATTTTCAATTTGCTTTATTTGTTTTAATTTTTTTATTTGTGAATATAATTTGAAAAGGCAGAGATTAAATTATAATAAATTATTTTTAATTTTGTTATCCATAATAATTCAAAATTTTAAAAATTCACCAAAAACTAAACCCTACACCTATCAATATAAACCCTACACCCCAAACCCAAACCCCACACTATAACACTAAACCCATCAATATAAACCCTACACCATAAACCCAAACACACCGTAACAATAATCACATTTTCGGTTTTTCTTCTTCATCATCCCCCCTCTCTCTATCTTTATCATCTTCGTCTTCTCTTACATCATATTATTATAGTTTTATTTATCTCTTCTTTATCTTTATTTTTTCTCTTTACATTCCAATCTTTCTTGTTTGATTTTGTTTTTCTCATATTCGAGTTTTTTCCTTCTTCTTTCTATGTTTTTCTTCTTCTTCTTTTTCTTTCAATTTTTGTTCTTTATTTTTATTGCGTTCTCATATCCTCCAACTCACTATTCTTCTTGAACTTTCTAATTTTCGTTATATTTTTTTTTTCGGTTTTTCTTCTTCATCATTCACCCTCTCTCTATCTTTATCATCTTCGCCTTCTCTTACATCATATTAATCTATTTCATTTGTCACTTCTTTATCTTTTTTTCTCTTTCATTCCATTTTTTCTTGTTTGATTTTTTTTTTTCTCATGTTCGAGTTTTCTTCTTCTTCTCAAAATTTTCCATCTTTTTTTCGCCAGGTTCTTTTATTTTACTCGTGTTTTTATTTGTTCTTGTCTACATTTTGTATTTCACCTATCAATTCATTCGATAGTTTAGATTTTCAAGGATTTGTGAAATATCTTTTTATCTTTATATAGTCGAGATCTTTTAAAAAAATATTGGTTTTTTATCTTTCGATTCTGAATTTGCTTTAGTTGTTTTACTTTTTTTATTTGTGAACGTAATTTAGAAAGGCAGATATAAATTTATAATAAATTATTTTTAATTTTGATATTCTTCCGTAATAATTCAAAATTTTAAAAATGCACTAAAAACTAAACCCTACACCCATCAATATAAACCCTACACCCTAAACCCAAACCCCCACCGTATAACCCCCCCCTGTATAATTAATCAGGTTCCCTCACTCTTTATCATCTTTTCTTTTTATATTTTTTCTCTTCACACTCCATTTTTTCTTCTTTGATTTCTTTTTCCTCATCTTTGAGTTTTCTTCTTTTTTCTCCAAATTTTCCTTCTTCTTTTCTTTTACTCGTATTTTTATTTGTTCTTGTCTACGTTTTATATTTCACTGTCAATTCATTAGATAGTTTAGATTTTCAAAGATTTGTAAAATAATTGATACCTTGATATAACGGAGATCTTTTAAATTCTTTGGTTTTGTTATCTCTCGATTCTGAATTTCCTCTAATTGTATTAGTATTTTATATTTGTGAATATAATTTATAAAGGTAGACATAAATTTATAATAAATGATTTTTAATTTTAGTATCCTTCAAAATTTATTCAAATTTTTAAAAATGCACTAAAAACCCTACACCCAGCAATATAAACCCTACATCCTAAACCCAAACTCCCACTGTATATAACACCCCCCCTATAGACACTACACACTAAAACAATATCTCCACATTAGAAATTTAGAACCTCCCCCTTCCCAAACTGCACACCCGGACCCCATATTTTCCAAATTGATTATGAATTTGCTTTTATTTTTATTTTTTTTTTAAAAGAAGTTTTTTGTTTTGTTTTTAATCCTTACGCCCATAGATATACAGTATACATTGTAAACCTCAACCCCAATTTATCTTTTTCTTCTTTTACTTTGTCTTTTACTTCATTCATATTTTTCCCTTCATTTTCTACCATTTTTTTTTCGTATTCTTATCAAACTTTCTAATTTATTCTTCTTTTCCTCTCTCTTCATCGTCATCTTTTTCTTTCCTGGTTTTCTCCTTTTTCATTTACAATTTGTTTTTCAATTGGCTTTGTCTTTCCTGGTTTTCTCCTTTTGATTACTTTATTGTTCACATATTTTTCAGTTCTTTTCTTCTTTTATTTTGTTTCTTTCGTTTTTTCCGTCTTCGTTTTCCAACTTTAATTTTGTCTTTTCATTATTTTTATTTAGGTTATTCTTCATATTTAGCCTTGTATTCTTCGTCATTTTATATTATCAATATTTTTCCTTTTGCAACATCTTATTTATCAATTTCGTCTGCCTCTCTATTTTTTTTTCTTTTTCTCATCTTCTCATATTTCTTCTTCGTCATCTCCTCATATCTTTTTGTAATTTTTTTTTTCAATTGTACTTCTTTCATCTTCTTTATTTTATTTATAAAAGTTATAAGTCGTGACACATAACCCGGATACCATAGCATCACTATTTCAAACACCATAGCATCACTATCTAATATAAAAATTGTAATAAAAATAAAAGATTAAACAATTTATTTTTTTTGCTATTTCCCTTTTCATTAGAATTTTCAAGAATTAAGGATTTTTTTTCATTAGAATATTTCAAGAAATTAGGATTTAAAAAACACACAAAAACCAAACCCTACATCCACCAATATAAACCCTATCTTTTAAACCCTAACCCTACAATAAACACCACCCCCCATCCATACTGTACACCATAACCACATAATAAACAACTCTTTTTAATTTTAATAACATATTTTTTGCTTAATTTGGTGTTGTTGTTGTTGTTGTGGAAAATTTCATATGATCTTTTAAGAATACACAATTTTTTTATTTAATCGATATGATTTGAACAAAATACTAAACAATTTAGTTGTTTTGCTATTTCCTTTTTCATTAGAATTTCCAAGAACTAAAGATTTTTTTTTTCATTAGAATATTTCAAGAACTAAGGATTTAAAAAACGCACAAAAAACTAAACCATATACCCACCAATATAAACCCTACCTTCTAAACCATAACCCTACAATAGACACACACCCCCTCATCCATACAATACACCATAACCACATAATAGATAACTCTTTTCAATTTTAGTTAAATAATGTTTTGTTTAATTTTGTGTAATTGTTGTTGTACAAAATATAATGATATTTTAAGAATACGCAATGTTCTTATTCAATATGATTTGAAAAAAAATATCAAACAATTTAGTTTTTTTGCTATTTTCTTGTTCTAATTTTTGTTCGTCAATCTTTTCTTGTGTCTTTATTTCATCCAATTCACTGTTCTTCTTTTTATTTCTAATTTTGTTTACATTTTTTTCTGCTTTTTCTTCTTCCTTATTTCTCCTCTCTCTATCTTTATAATTTTCATCTTTTCTGACATCATCTTATTCTAGTTTTTATTTATATTTCTTTATTGTCTTTAAATTTCATTTTTTCCTTCTTTAATGATGAAAGTCTATCAATTGAGTCCATCATATTCTTCAAAGCTATCAAAGCAAGAAAATCTTACAGCTAACAAATTTTAGCAAAAAAAGAAAGTAAAAGCATCACTTCCTCGGGAGTGAGTGACTTTTCGAGCAGCAGCCACATGACCAGAACTAAACTCATAAAATATTTTTAGTAAAGCCTAAATACATTCCATCCTCCCACATCACTTCAACTAATTGTCAACGCCTTCTTCCCAAAAGTATATGAAACTAAAAGGAATTACAACTTCTAAAACTTGAGCGCGCGGGGAAAGAATTCCCAACACAAACCACTCGTCAACATGGCTTACAGGGTCTATGGGAATCACAGAAATCATCCGTAGTAAGTGTCATATCCCTCAATTGAAATCCTGTTGCAACTGAAATAATTCGTAAGGATTCATAGCAGCCCTTTGTAGCAGCCATACAATCTGCAAAAGCTTTCAATTTTTTCCCTTAAATGTACCAAACATGTAATCATAAATTGTACGTACTACTTCAAATAACCATTAATTAATAGAGAAACACCAATTAATGACTAAGTAAGACAGTAAGTGGAAAAGCCATAATGAGAAGAAGAGATTAAACTGATGGCAGAATCGTTGCTAGAGTACTCAGCTTTTGCTCATCAAGTGAAGGCACAATTCTTTTCCTGTAATCGACTCTGGAAGCCTTGACAGATTATGATCACCTATTTTCTTTCAGAATTCAGTTCATTAGCAATCTGAATCATATCACTGTTACAAAATTTATAAATCTCATTATCAGCTTCATCCATCTTAGCTTTAATCTTAGGGTCATCATAAGTAAAGCAAGAAACGGTTCTCTCCAGACCACTCTTGTTCTTCCTCTTCCTCTTCCTCAGTCGCCGCGTCTCCGGGTACGCTATCACCAAGAAACACATCACCTTATTCTTCCTCGGAGGTCATCAACGATGATTTATCCGCGATGTATTGCTTCCGGAGGCATTAAAGAACTTCTGAGTTAACTTAGGAATTCTGCTTTTCCAATCTTCTTCAAAGATTTTGTTTAATTAATAAAACCTCACAAAGGCTTGACTTGGAAATACAGTGTTATATAGGATTCTAATAGCTTTATGTCGATGGTAACAAAAGAAGAAAGAAACAGTAAAAGTGTTGTATTAAATCAAACGAAAATAAGAACGACAAACCAAAAAATATCACAGTTATTTGAATCACCTTTTGAAAGTTTGTGCTTCCTTTCTGTTATCTCTTTCTGATTTGTAACCTTCCTCTCTGTAACCTAAAAAGCGATTCAATTACAAAAATACAGGTCTAAAACTGCAACGGTTAAACAATCATACATAGAACCTATTAAATTTAAATAAAGTAACGAAGGAAATCTTAGCAATTAAAAATTCACAAACTAAAGTCTAACCTAAACGAACAACAAACGTGAAGAGAAGAACTTAAAGAAAATAGTCGTTCTTGTGTTTCTTGTTAGTCAGGCTTTATATATATGGTTTGTATGAGGATTATCAAAGCTAGGGTTTCATATAGATATCCTTTACAATTTTAATCAAAACCGATTAGTTAGGTTTTTTTAAAAAGATTAGTAATTAGTAAGAATCATAAATATCTTTTCATGTTTATGTTTAAAGGTTTCAAAAAAATTCTAATTAAATATATTAAAGGAATCTATAAAATAGGATAAATAATTTAGTTTAAATAGATAAATTCTATAAATTTTTGACGTTGATACACAAAACGAATAATATAAAAAAAAGAAAATTTGAAGATTTAATCAAGACAAGGTGGTTGTCCCGCACCTTGTGCGGGTACAATATTTTTTAAATACAATTATTAATTAAAGATTTAAATAATATAAGTAGTACAACTTTTTATTGTATTCATCGTTTTTGTTTTCGCAAACTTCTTATTTTTGTAATCTTGAGGTGTCTTATTTTTATCTTCTCTTTCTTGTTCTTCTACGTAATATTCTTCATTTGTTTTGGAATTTTCTTCACATTCCATTATTTCTTCTTTCCTTTCTTTTTCCTCATGTTCGACTTTTCTTTTTCTTTTCTAAATTTTTCATCTTCTTTTTCACTGTTTTCTTTTCTTTTACTTATGTATCTATTATGTCTTGTTTGTGTCTTGCATATCACCTACCAATTCATTTCGATAGTTAAAATTTTCAATATTTTTGAAATAGATTCTATCTTTATATAGTTGAGGTCTTTTAAAAATTTATTAGTTTTGTTATCTTTCAATTCTGGATTTTCTTTAGTTGTTTTAGTTTTTTTTTCTATTTGTGAATGTAATTTTGAAAGTAGATATAAATTTCAAATAAATGATTTTTTTATTATGAAATTCTTCTGTAATAATTCAAGTTTTTTTAAAATACACCAAAAACTAAACCCTACCCCATCAATATAAACCCTACACCCTAAACCCAAACCCACAGTGTAACACCACCCCCTAAATAACCCAAACCCCACATTGTAACACCACTACCAAATAACAACCCCCCCCCCCCCAATCCGCACACCTAAACCCACATTTTACAAAATCTTTTTAGATAAGTTTATTCAAATTAGGGTTTCATAAGATTTAAGTTGAAAATAAAAACGAAAGATGTACATACCACTAATTTTTGTCAATGCATTTTTTTGAGTTGGTACCATAGTTGATTTCTTTGACTAATTAGCTCTTCCCAACTGTCATATCAGTTCCTTCCATTACAATTACAAATCTATCAATTGAGTTATCAATCTCTTTTGATGATAGTGTTGTCTTTCCAAGGTGAGTTGCCACCATGGTAGCTTCCTTGAAGATGTTTTCAAGATCAGCTCCACTAACTCCAGGCGTTCTCATGGATATTACTATAAGTCAAAGACCGTTCTCAATGTTTTTGATTATACCTTCTTGGTTAGGGTAATCAGACGATTGCAGCTATAGATCCCAGCATGTTCTAGTTTCTTCACATCTTCAGCGTCTATACCTTCAGCGTCTATTTATATAGTCTAGACTTCTACGGAGAACCAGTTTACGGAAGCACAATCTTAGCCAACTGAAGAAGAGATTACAAACAGCAACCATTCAGTGACGAAACTAAACCTTATAAACAAATCAATTATCAAACACAAAGCTCCATATATAGTGAATTAATTAGCAGTTCGTGGCCTCTTCCATGATTCCATCGACCGCTTTGTGTCACGTAACCAAATATCATAATGAAATCAATAGTCCAACACTTACATATCTGAAGAGTGAACAATAAACAAATTTGGCTTCTTGATCCGATCACATACATCTCTTGTGAGGAGTATATTGTTTGCTTCGTTATGGTTCTGATGAAGCGTGTTGGCTAAGAAGAACAATGTGGTTGACTTAGGTTTTGCCAATTTATATAGAGATTAGTGAATTTAGGGTTTTCAATTATTTTTGCGAGATCAAAAATCGATAAGAAAAAAAGGAATATATCCGCAAATTCTAAAAATATTTAAGTCAATAATCAAATTCGTTTTTAATAAAAAAAAAAAAATTCGAAGATTTAATTGAAAGATTTTCATTAAGGGCATCTCGGTAATTCCGCGGCTGAGAGTTAACGTGGTGCCTCCATTCACGAAAATTGATTTGCAAATACTAATATGATTTTCATTAAGAGTAGTTATGTAATTCCGAGGCTGAGAGTTAACGTGGTGCCTCCATTCGAAATTCTGACTTCGCAAATAATAGTATAATATTCCGATGGATTTTGAGAGATAATTTGACAGCAAAGATCGCATAAGCAAACAAACGAATCAAAGTGGTTTCAGCAACACTATTATTATTCGACAAAAGACTAATTAACGCAAATAATAAAAAACATGATTGATATCAATCATGAAACTCCTAAAAAAACCTAACATTCTCTACATAATCCGAGAGAAAATTAATCTTACAAAACGCGTCCCAAACTCATAGTCTGAGTTTAGTTCAATCTTAATGTTTCTACAACTATTGCTGTTGGGATTGTAAAAGACAACGTAAAACGCATTACGAGCACTGTAAGGTGCCAAAATAAACTCACCCGTATGAGTAGTGCCTGTTATCTGAAAGTTTATTTGTAAACTCTTACAATAAGGTTCGACACTGAAACTTTTCTTCAACCATCCATGTTCTTCCATAACCCACACATTAAACGTGTGTAATATGCAAAATTTTGTCGCTATGGCTACTTTCCCCTCATACTTTATCAAAGTATAACCCATATGGAGCTATAAGATCTGCGGGTAAATCAGTTAAGAGATCCAACTTTTCAGACCTCACATCAAATCTCATTAAGCTCCGCTGAAACATTCCTTTCCCCGTGAAAGCAAGATAATACAAAACACCATCTATGCACAAACCGTTAGAGTTAGACCAAGGACGGTGAGGAATGCTACAATCCATCACTCTCCATGATTCTCTTTCTCCAAGTGTGAATACTCTATCATGAGATAACTGAAACTTTCGATGATTATCATGAAGTCTTTCCGTCAAGCACAACACTTTGTATTGATCATTAACCGGATCATACCCTAAATAAGTTTTGACGATCTTTCTCCTCGTTACGACTTTAGGTAGAGTTATGGACTTACCAGTAGTGGGATTATATATGATTTGTTCTTCGCAGAATCCAAGGCTTATTAAACCATTAACAAACTGCGGAAGGTACTGGTTTGCTCAGGAGCTGTGTAAAACGTGATATCAATGACGTTGCTGAAGAAGAAGACGAGAAGAAGTCCAAATATTGGCGTCTTTCTGTAGTCTAAATGACTGAAAGTGATTAGGAGACGAGGCTGCGACGAAGACCCAAACGGAAAAGATGTGATGAAATCTCGACTTCGGATGAACGTTTCCCATGACTTGGATACTACTAGAAACCTCGCTACGGATTTCGAAGGCAATCTACCAACGATCTCGATCACTACGTCAAGAGGGATTTCAAAGTTTTTTTGATCTTCCAACGCATGTGGATTGATCTTGTTACGGTCTTGGTCCTTTTGCTGCGTGTTCTTCTCATCATCTATGCTCTAAACCCTAATCTCTGTCTACTCTTCGCTAGTAAAACTACAAATTCCGTGTTAATGGGCCTTGTGTAACCGGGATGCGTCTTCAAGGATACGGTTTTCTTTCTTGGATTGGGCTGTGGAAAATGCAGTAAATTATAAGGTTTTTCTTTCCTTTCTTATTTAATAGGCCCGCGTATACGCGGGTATATTTTAAGATTTTATAATAAAAGCATGGAAAATATTAAACAAAATTTGATCATTTTTAAACGTAAACAAAATAATATTGAAAACCCGATAAAAATATTTAAATAAAATAAGATTGGTAATACTTTTACATTTTTATTGTAATTGATTTTTCTTTTGAATTTATGATATGACAAAATGAATTAATTTGTTTTACTATTATTTTTATCCAATACAGAAAGACTTACACATGTCTAAATCTGATCAACTGATTAATTAATCAAACTTTTATTATTCCATTCAAGAGATTTTAATTGATGAAATCTTTATTTCAATTTTTTTACCTAACAAAAATTGAAAATCAAACTATTTAAAATTAGAATATCAATTAATTTTTTAATATTAGTTAATTGCTTGATAATTATTTTGTTAGTTTTCTATTTATATTTTTTCTTTCTCAATTTTGTTTTTGCCTCAGACCATTATAAATACTATATATTGGTATTTTTCCTTTTCGAAATGGATTTTTTTTCCTTTTCTTAATAGATGTAACAAAAGAATTTAAATTATTTGTTTCCTGTTTTTTTATTACTTTTAATGGATGTATTATTTTTTTCATTTTAATTATTTGTTATCTGTTTTTCTAATTTTTAGTTAGTCTTATACATATTAATTTTTTATTATTTTTATTCCATGACACATGTTACGATCTTCATACTTCCAGAATTTTTTTTTTCTAAAACACATGTCGCAATTTTGTCAGTTATAAAAATCCTATGTATCGCAAAACTTTCAAAAACATGATTTTTAAATTGGAGAAATAGAATCAAAGGGATTTGATGAATTTGCTTTGATGAATTTATGATTGAGAAACTTGACTCTCTTTTATAGGGGTTCAAGTAACCTATTACATGCAGTTATAGGAAATTTAGTTTACATAACATATTCCATGTACAAATAGGATTTTATTTATTACATTATTTTGATTTTATTATTTGTTTGGATAATATTAATTTGATGAATGGGAAACCTTTCTCTATTAGGATATGACAAATATATTTTTATTTCTTTTAACTGTAATGGATTATTTTTTAAAAAAATTCCTTTATCTAATTTTTTTTTTTTTTTTCTCTAAGACATGTGTCACGATCTTAACGGACGTAACATTAAAAGTGACACATGTCGCGATCTTATAAATTATAAAAATCCTATGTGTCGCAACCACGTCGTGCGCATCCAACTTTATATAATAAAAAATTGATGAATGGAAACCTTTTTCTGTTTGGATTTGGCAAATATTATTTTTTCCTTTTTGATATAATAGATTAAATTAAATTTCGTTTTTTTAATTAACATTTTTCTGGAATTTTTTTTTTTTTCTCTTTTTTCCTAAGACACGTGTCACGATCTTAACGGACATAAACTTAAAAGTGACACATGTCGCGATCCTGAATTTTATAAAAATCCTACGTGTCGCAACCACGTCGTGCGCATCCAGCTTTATATAATAAGATGGTGATTTGTAAATAAACTATTTATTAATAATTATAAAGCTAAACAGAATAATTTTAAAGTTGAAATACCACGTATGTACGGGGATTGCTGTCAGTTTAATGAGTGTGGAAGTGATAGAACGTCGTGCGGGCTATCAAAACAAGAAAAAGGGTGAAAAACCTATGGGATCAAGTAACCTACGCCGGGGACTCACACCACTTTAAATGGAGGTGGAAGCTCTAGTTTAGGATATGCAATGCATGATTCATATAACAAATACGTAATAGTTTTTGAAATTGACTGTTCTAACGTGGTTAAGATGGTGTCTAACCCTATAGAGTCAGTGGTCAGTGTTTTCAATTCTTCTAGAAGAGATCGAAATATGCAGGAAAAGGTTCAGCTCCTTTTTCATCCAACACATACCAAATACAAAGAACGCGAAGACAAATAAGTTAGCACGAGGTGTACGAGATCTTCTGTATTATGAAAACATTATTTCAGATCCTGAGTCCATTCTAGGAATATAGGCTGTTGAAAAAAAACATAATTATGTAGACAATACACAAAATACGAAATATATTTGATGATTACCCGCTCTATGAATTTTTTTTGTTTGTTTTTGGTATAAAATAATATGATTTTACAATCCTGTAAAAACGCCACGGTTTATTGTTGATAAAGCGTTTGACAGCCATGACTAATCAATATGTTTAAAAAAAAAAATCACTTTCAATCTACACTATTATGTGCGAAGTGATAAGGTTTTTTTCTGAATCTATATGCTTTGATGACGGTATTGTTGATTCTATGTTGCTGATGTGCCGTTTTTGAAGTGCAAAGCGCTTCAAATTTGCATATTATGTGAGTTTTAAATCAACGACTCAACCTCAGGGAGTCAGGGGTGAAAAAGAAGGATTTGATCAACTAGAAAAATTATATACAAAAAAAAAAAAAAAAAAAAAATTGAACTTCGATGTTGCCTTTGTATTTTTGTTACTACTTCAAAGTTTTTATTTGCATTTTGCTTTTATTATAACATCATAAGTAGTCTCCTGCCTGATTCGGAGTCTCAAAGAGTATAATGATCGAGATAGTAGACATAACTTGAAGTGCGAAGATAGCAAACAGACAAATCAAACTAGTTTGGGCAACAAAGTGATGATGTTAATTTTCGGTCAAAAGACTAATCAACGCAAATCTTAATAAAACATTATAATTGGTATCAAATCATGAAATTTCTAAAAAAAACATTTCTTCAAATTACAGCAAAAAATCTCCTAAAAAAACCTAATATTCTCTACATAATTCGAGAAAACATTTAGAAATGTATAATTGGTCGAAAACTCATACACTTCGAATGGGATCCAGTCCAAAATTTGCAGTTCAAATAGAATTTACAGTTCACACATAATAGATACAGTTCATTTAAATTATGCAGAATATATACAGTTCATGCTAAATAAACAGATTAAATAGTTCTAATAACATTTTAAATATTTGATAAAAAACGAAAAAACATAACAAAAAAAAACAAATATGTATGTAACATTTTTTTTTTAAATAAACAATTATAGAAAAGTTCAAATATAACTTCAAATTTAAATTTATTACAACATATGAACAAAATTTAATGTAGAGTGTTTTTATCTGCCATAATATATTTGCAATATGCTCTCTGATATTATTCATAAGATTTCCTTCTCCTATTTCCGTTTCTGCCATATCACTTGGTTCCAAAGAGTTTGTGTTGTCAGTCTCTGTTTCTCCCATTACATCAGCCAAATCTTCATCTGAAAATTTTGAAACTCTAATAAAATTATGTAGTCCAATTGTCGCCATTACCACTCTTTTTTCCACTTCCATATCGTATCTAGGAAATTCACAAAGAATCCTCCATTTCTTTTTCCAAACTCCAAAAGTCCTTTCAATAACAGAGCGTAAAGATGCATGGTATCGATTAAACAACTCTTGCTTGTTTCCAGGAGGAGGACCACTTTCGAACTGTGACATATGATACCGAACAACCACATTTTGTGAAGATCTAAAAGGACCAAAAAAACCTTGTTTATTTGGATAACCTGAATCGACTAGGTAATACTTTTCTGGCGGAGGTAAAGGAAATCTTGTGCCGCTGTGAGAACTGTTGTATCATGACATAAATCAGGTGCTCCATTCCAAATATATGTGAATAACATATTTAGATCACATATCGCCATTATATTAAATGATGTTATATTGTGCCGGTTCCAATACATTCCTTGTACTTCAGGCTTCACTTTAACGCAGACATGAACTCCATCCATGGCGCCAACAAATCCACTAAAATATGGCCAATATCTTTTATCTGTTACTAGCCGTTCAGGAATCCGTCGTAGTTCTTGCGTTGTTGGAGTTCTAATATAATCACAAGCAAGAAACTCTGTCGCTTTTAGCACTTCAAAAAACTTTCTATTTACTGTCTCTTGTGTTCGTCCAAATCTTAACCCAACATCTCTTTGAACTTCGTTATGCCCACATATCTGTAGAAACATGGCGACACTCTCTTCAATGCCTACATTCAATGTTGGTTGTAGACCATAACTCGTTTGCAGTTTATCGCATAATGTTCTGAAAGCACCAATCCACATCCGTAATAATTGAAGACAAGCAGCATATCTTCCTGTAATCGACGCCAAATATTTCTCCATCCCAAACCTCCATCAGTTTGGACCGGCCCTCTTTCAATATATCGATTGTAGTAACTTAATGATGGTTGGATTATTAATTCTTCAAATTGCTCATTTTCCAAATTCCACAACTCAATTCTCTCCTCGTAGTTTAGATTGTGGAGGCCATGTGACCGTAACTCACATATACGAAAAGCCTGAAAAAAATATAAAAACGAGAGAAACTGTAAATCAAAATGACAAGAAAAAAATATAATGTTCACAAAAATATACTCCCTCCGTTCTTTATCATTTGATGTTTAGAGTTTTCACATGGATTAAGAAACAATAAATGCTTAACATTTAATGTATTACTTTTTTCATTTTAAATAACTATCAACCAATAAAAATTATAGAATTCTCTTGAAGTTTATATTTTGTTGCATTTATTGTCAAAAAGTACATTTAATAATCTAAAATATCAAATAATAAGAAACACCAAAAAAAATCATCAAATAATAAGAAACAAAGAGAGTAATTGATATTCAATATTATAAAAATATTACATAATTTTTTTCATAACTGCTAATGACAAGATATAAGCGCTACTAAACTAATCTTCAGCTCCTGAATCACTGTGATGACTCTTATTTAAGTTTGGCCCTTGTTTATTTTCCCAAAGATTGAATAACCCTCCTACTCTACGCGTTCTTGCTCTGTGTATTTCTGCACCTGCTGAATAATCCATGAAACCAAATTCTGGTGATACTCCTCTCTGAAACTCTGCTTCTTTTGAAACTCCTATCTCACCCCTCGTTGTAGTTTCTACTTCATTTCTTAATGAAAATCCATGTTGAACATTTGTCTGAGGAATCCAACGTTCACCATTTGGTGATAAGTCACATCGTTGGTCATTTGGTGATAAATCCCATTGACGAGTATTGGGTGATGATCCCCATTGTTGAGCCTTCGAAGATGAACCCCATGGTTGAGCATTTTGCGGTGAATCCCATTGTGGACCATTTAATGATGAACCCCATTGCTGAGCATTTGGAGGGGTGTTCCTTTGTGGACCACTCGATGATGAGCCCCATTTTTGATCATTTGGAGGTGTACCCCACTGTTGAGCATTTGGAGGTGTACCCCACTGTTGAGCATTTGGAGGAGTACCCCATCGTTGAGCATTTGGAGGAGTACCCCATTGTTGAGCATTTGGAGGTGTACCTCATTGTTGAGCATTTGGAGGAGTACCCCATTGTTGAGCATTTGGAGGTATACCCCATTGTTGAGCATTTGGAGGTGTACCCCACTGTTGAGCATTTGGAGGTGTACCCCACTTATGAGAACCATAACCCCATTGTCCACCTGAAGTTTGACCCCACGAATTACTACCGCCGAAAGATGGACTATTAGAAAAAAACCACCAAAATTTGGACTTCCGCTGTTTTGACCAGAGACAAGTTTTTTTCCAACAAATTCGCCGTCTTGTGTATATCCACTCAAATCTTGCAAAAATTGTAGCTTATCTTCGACAGTGTTTTCAGCTCTGTCAATGAAATGTCTACGCCAAAATCTTTCATCTTTCAATGCTTGTAAGCATGCCCAATAAAATCCAGTGTTCTTCTGAACCTCCAGTGATTCAAACATCTTGACAGCCTTGTCGTATTCATCATAATCCTCTTGATCAAAAGAATTTGGGCGCATTTGTTGTAAGCTTTGGCGTTGAAACTCTCTGAACCCAACCATTGTATCTATTAGAGTTGCCTGAAATGACTGTTTTTTACGATTTCCTCGTGAAGTAGTTTTGGAGCTTCCTGCAACTGTGTTTGTAGCACTCTCACGTCTTAATCTTCCTTTGTGGCGTTCTGGAAGCAGGATTTCGAAATGGATTGACCGGTGGAGAATTTTGATGCATGGTTTCACGAGTAAACTCATTTGAAGGACGTGTCGGATCGTCAATGTTAACTCGATACACATCTTCATTTTCTTGTGTTTGTGGAACTTGAGTTTCTAATGTATCTTCTTCGTATGTTTCTGAATCCACAAAATCTTCAGCATTGACTACGCTCTTGTTTAATATTTCTTCTCTTCGTTGGCTCACAGAATATTGGGATTGCGAGTGGACATCGTATAACTTGAAGCAACGTTGCATAATATCCCAAAATTCTAGAGGTTGTCTATGAAATGATCTTATAATTTTACATACTGTCAACAAATTTATATAATTTTTTAGTTAACAAAATTTTCATATTTGTATGGTTACTTAACAAATTTTAGGTGTGAAAAGATGAAAAGTACTTACTTCACGATCTTTCCACCATGAGTCTGATGCAGATATCAGAGATGTAACAGGATCAACTGAGATGCCCGTAGAATTTTGTATAAGACCCAAATACTTTTTATATTTTCGTTTCATTAGATCAAGTTTTTTTCTGAAAAACTTGTAATCTATATGAAGATTGAACTCCTCATTGAATTTTTCAACGACAAATTCTTTACCAGTTGGAGTAGGGTCTTTTAAACGGTAATTGTTCATGGCAAGAGCTTGATCGTACAACTCAATAAATACTCTTTCTCGCCTATGAGTCCAATTCAGATCCTCATCATTCTAAAATTTTCAAAAATTGTAAAAGGTATTATTCATTTAAACTTCAACTAAACTATAAACTCTTGAAAATGCAAGTATAAAATATTTACCCGTATTGATATTTCGCTATGATGAATCAAATCTGACTGCCGAGAAGAATTTCTGTTTTGTCGATTTAACGCCATATCTACAAAATTGAAAATAATAATTGTTTTGAATGAATAAAGGAAAATAAAATAAAAGTTATATAAAATTTCGTAAAATAGTTTACGTTTACACAAGAATTTTATGTTAACATATGTAAGTTTATTAACTTGCATAAATTTATCATATGAACATGTTACAAAACTTTAAATAATATAATAATTTCAATTAGCCTTGATAAATACTAATATGTGAGTATGACTTTCTTTGTTTTCATAAAATATTAGTTAAAGGAGCTAATAAATTAATGTTAGTGGTTGACAAATTTAATTACATGGTCAAAAACTCTAAAATTAGAGTTAATTTACTTTATAATATATGACAAATCTACATTCAATGAAATGAAATGGTTAAATAAATATAAAATTGTGAATATATTATAATTTCTCTATCAGTGTTTAAAAAATATATGTTAAAATATTATTGTATTATCTTATTAAATTATTAATTGTAACTAAAAATACTAAAACTACCAATTTAAAATGCTGAAGAGGATGTACTACACATAAACCTAAAATACTTATATTTTCATATATTAAAGATTTCATATCATTTTAGAAAACATAACTAATTTAAAATACAGCTAGTAAATAATTTAGTAGAAATTAAAAAAAAAATCACAACTATCTCATAATAACAAAATTGGAAATAATAAACACACCTTAAATTGAGACTTTTTCTGGTGGATGTAGAAGACAACCTGAAAAAAAATTGATTAAAATAAAATAAAATAATTAAATTAAATACTATCACCATCATGCATGTGCATATAAAGAACAAATGAAAATTTTCTGTGTTATATATTATAGTTGTAAATATCATAAAATAATAAAATAAACATACCTTAGATTTGAGAATCCTTGTGGTGGATATAAAAGACAGCCTGAAATTAATTGATTTCCCAAATATAAATTTCCAATTAAACAAAATGTGATAACCAAAATGCATGTGTATATATAGAACGAATAAAATTCATATATATTATAGTTCTAAATATCAAATAAATATAAAATAACTATACATTTTTTTTTTAAACGAAACAATAACTATATATATAAGTATATAAATATTAATAGTTAAAATATAGATAATAAAATAGCATCCATGAGTTCAATATATGATACATCTATTAGTCTAATAATTGTTTTGTAATGAGGTTATATCTTTAAAACTGATGCATGAGTCAACATGCATAATTTTCTCTATGATATGTAGTAGTTGTTGTTGAAAATCAAAATGAAACTATATAGTTGTTGCAAACAATTATAGAAGTTTCATGAATGTAAAATAAATAAATATATTTTCTCCAGATAAATATATTTCTCTAGATAAAATAGAAACTATGCAAAATCTTTGTATTAAATATGTTACTTAATAATAAAATTGTTGTGAAACAAAATTGTTACAGAAATAAATAAAAAGGAAATGAGTTCATACATTTATATTTGAGAGAATCTTGATATAAAAAAAAAACTTGAGAGGATTTGCTGTTTTGTTTGTTTAAAAGTGAATGAGGAACGAGGAGAGTTCTTGGTTTTATAGAAGAATAGGAAATATAGAAAAAAAAAAAAAAAAAAGAAATAAAAAAAATTTGAAAATGCTACATGCATTGGGTGAACAGGTTCGTAGAGCTCACCTCCTTGCAGTCCAACTTTTAAAAATGCTTTTGACTGCATGGAGTGTGATAGGTAAGTGTACTATATTATTGTTGTTTTTCACAAAAAAATGTGATTGGCTGTCATATACAGGTGGGCCTGCTTTTGGATTGGACTGTACTTTCTCTGCATTATTTCTGTACATCCATTCAAAGCCATCGTCTAAGTTTAGTTGAATCTTCATGTTTCTAAAACTATTTTTATTGGGATTATAAAAGAAAACATAAAACGCTCCAGTAGCACGGTAGGGTGCCAAAATAATCTCACCCATATGAGTAGTGCCTGTTATCTGTATATCATTCATTTGTAGACTCTAAGGTTCGATACTGAAACTTGTCTTCAACCATCCATCTTCTTCCATAACCCACACAATAAACGTGGGTAATGGGTATACTAAACCTTTTTTCGTTATGGCTACTTTCCCCTCGTACTTTATCAAAGCATATACAGATAAAGCTTTAATATATACAGAAAGATCCAACTTTTCAGACCTCACATCAAATCTCATTAAGCTCCTTTCCATTAATCCCTTCCCGGTTAGAGCAAGATAATACAAAACACCATTTATGCACAAACCGTTATTAGACCTAGGGCAGTGAGGAATGCTACAATCTATCTCTCTCCATGATTCTCTTTCTCCGAGTGTGAATACTTTATAATCAAATATTTCCGTCAAGCACAATACTTTGTATTGATCATTGACCGGATCACACCCGAAATAAGTTCGGACGATCACTGTCTTCGTTACGACTTTAGGTAAGTTATTGACTTACCAGTAGTGGTATTGAAAATGATTTTCTCTTCGCCATATCCAAGGCTTATAAAGCCATTAACAAACTGCGGAAGGTACACTTTGTGCTCAAGAGTTGAAAACGAACATGTAAAACGTGATAATGATGACGTTGCTGAAGAAGACGACGAGAAGAAGTCTAGAGTTTTGCGTCTTTCTATGGTATTTAAATGACTCAAAGTGATTAGGAGACGAGGCTGTGACGACGATGAAGACCCAAACGGAAAAGATGTGATGAAATCTCGACTTCGGATGAACGTTTCCCATGACTTGGATACTACTAGAAACCTCGCTACGGATTTCGAAGGCAATCTACCAACAATCTCGATCACTAAGTCAAGAGGGATGTGGACAAAGTTTTCTTCATCTTCCAACGCTTGTTGATTGATCTTGTTCACGGTCTTGGTCCTTTTGCTGCGTGTTCCTCTCATAATCGATGTCTCTAAACCCTAATCTACTCTATCTAAACAGCTAAACTCTGTCTACTCTTTGCTAGTAATTAAAACTACAAATTTCGTGTTAATGGGCCTTATGTAAAAGCAGAATTGTAGGTCTTCAAGAATACGTTATTTCTTCTTTGTTGGATTGGGCTGTGGAAAAAGCAGAATTATAATGTTTTTCTTTTTTTTCTTATTTCGAAGATATGTAAATAGCAAACACTTTTTTATGCGTAAGAAAAGGTTGAAGAAATCATTTTAAAGCTAAACAGAATAATTCTATAGGCAATACACGAAATACATTAAATGATTACACGCTCTGCGAATTTTTTTCTTTTGTTCGTTCTTGGTATAAAATAATTTAGGAGTATGATTTTACAGTCCTGTAAAAACGCAACCATTTATTGTTGATAAAACATTTGGCGGCCGTGGCTAATTAATAACTCTTTTACAAAAAAAAGTCACTTTCAATAGGTTTATTTCTGTTACATCCAGCTTTATTAATACTCCCTCCGTTTTAAATTACTTGTCGTTTTGACAAAATGTATCTGCAAATATTTGGATGTATATGGATGTGTTTTGATCCAGATACATCCAAAAATTTGCAGATACATTTTGCTAAAACGACAACTAATTTAAAACGGAGGGAATATTGAATTAAATGTAAGAGTACATAAGAGAAAACATAAAATAAAAAGATAAAATAAAGCAAAAATAAGATGATGAGATAATAACAATAGATCAAATAAACTAAAATTTGAAGATGTTCTTGCTTGAGAGGCTTCCTGAATAATAGAGTTTCAGCTTGATGTCAAATATAATATATATAATGTATCAAAATATAAATTTCAATAGATACTACATTTGTTGAAAATCAATCTTCTACCTTTTGTACTGTTCAAGCTTTGTCCATCATACTCCAATGGCCAAAAGTAATCGAACACGATCTTCTCATTCTGTAACTTCCTCCATAAAACTGATTTTCCTGGATTCCAAATTCGCCGACAAAGACACTAAGACATTTGTTAGATTTGATAGCCGATTCCTTCAAGATATTGGTGTCGGAGATGTTGGACATCATGGAGAATAACAAGATCCTTCACGAAGATGACGTGTTCGACATGGGTAACTATAGAGAAGAAACCCAATCTGACGAACAATGAGTACTTCGTCATTTAATGGAGAACGTGACCACTCACGAACTGACGTAATTGAGTCTTTATGGATTGAGTCTTTTGTGAACCCAATCGTAACCATAACAAAGCCAAATGATGACAATCCAAAGAAGGAGAAAGAGAGAAACCAATCTCATCCAGTCGAGATATGAGATGCAAATTCTCTTTCTTCTCCACTCTTGAGGTGCCATGAGAATAAAACAGAGACAAAGTCAAAAGAAGGATCATCGATAGTGACACAAAACTGTGAACCTCTTGGATCCATCCATCTCTGTTGTCTTTCATGGAGTCGCACTCTCCATCTCAAGAGAGAGAAGAGAGGGAAAACGGTTACAAAAACTTTCAATAGGTTTGAAGTCTAAAATGTGAAGTTGTGTAAGATCTGTATTATTTTGTTGTTAAAAAGAGATATGTATTGTTTAAGTAAAATCCACAAGATCAACAAGAAAAACGATGAAATCATAAAAAAAAAAAAAAAAAAATGATAAAAAAATTAGCTATATAAAATTTGGTGCAAAATATTTAAAAGACCCATAATGTACAAGATATGGAATATATACAGAGACGATTAATCATGCTCTCTTTGAATGTCCTCCCACACTTCATGTTTGGGCTTTATCCCCAATTCGTACACTGACCAGTAAGTTTCCATTGGATGCTTTATTTATGAATATGATCCATCTTTTCTGGAATCTAACGAATGACAATCGCATGGAGATGTATTTATGGTTAATATGGTACATTTGGAAAGTTAAGAACGAGAAAGTGTTCCCAAATGAAGATAGTGACCCTCAAGATCTTATCAGATCACCGGAATCCAGGGCTATTGCGTGGAGATTAGCTCAAGAAAATGACGATAACAGTAGAATGGGGATGAGGGAACCACAAATACAAGCTAGCATATGTGAGGTTGATGGATTGTGGAAAGCAACTTCACGACGGGCTGGTTTGGGCTGGTACAGGTACTGGTCAAATTTGCAATAGAGAAAATTTTAATGGGGTCCAATAATTTACGGAGAGGCCTGACACCATTTCAGACAAAGGTGGAAACAGTCATTTGGGCCATGCAAAACATGCTAGATCATAATCAGCATAGTGTTGTCTTTGAGACTGACTGTACGGATGTGGCGAAGATGGTGTCCAATCCCAATGAATGGTCAGTCTTCGCAATTCTCCTTGAAGAAATTGACAAATGCATGAAGATCTTCACCGCATGTTCTATACACTACATCCCAAGAACAGACAACAAGAAGGCGGACAGACTAGCACAAAGTGCACGAAATCGCCCCACTAAATTGTACTACATTAACTCCAGTCCATCAACGTGGATCACCGGAGCGACATAAGATTTTGAAGGTTGTTGACAAAAAACAAAATATATATTTAAAAGACCCAATTTATAAACATAAACATTCAAAAATCTTTAGTTTTATATTGGCTTTGTCAAATCCATTAAACGATTTTATTATATAAAGCTGAATGTGCGCGACGTGGTTGCGACACGTAGGATTTTTATAAAATATAGGATTGCGACATATGTCACTTTTAATGTTATATCCGTTAAGATCGTGACACATGTTTTCGGAAAAAGGAAAATTTTATTTTAAAGGAAAATTTTAATATCTTATTATATAAAGCTGGATGCGCACGACGTGGTTGCGACACGTAGGATTTTTATAAAATATAGGATTGCGACATGTGTCACTTTTAATGTTATATCCGTTAAGATCGTGACACATGTCTTCGGAAAAAGAAATTTTTATTTTAAAGAGAAATTTTAATATCTTATAATAAAAACGAAATTTTATATAATAAAATGAAAATAATGTAATAAAAAATTCCTATTAGTATATGGAATAGGTATGTAAACTAAATATCCTAAAATTGTATGGAATAGTTATATAAACTCCTATTTAAAAAAATCCTATTAGTACATGTAATAGGTATGTAAACTAAATATCCTAAAACTGTATGAAATTGGTTACATGAACCCCCTATAAAAAGAGAGCTATTGTAGTCTCTTTTTCTCATTCACAAACTCATCAAAGCAAATTCAGAAAATCTCTTTGATTCTCTTTCTCTAATTTCAAAATCATGTCTTTGAAAGTTCAAGAGAACAGTGGAGATTATTTGACTCTAGGTCAATTGGATCGAAATTAAAATTATTTGAATAAAATCCTATTAGTACATTAGGAAAAATCAGAAAACAGGAAACAAACAATTAAAAAGAAAAAATATTACATCCATTATGAGAAGTAAAGAAAAAACATAATTCTATTACGAAAAGGAAAAAAAAACGAAAATCAGAAAAACATGAAGAAATAATTAAAAAATGTTACATCCAATAAGAAAAGGAATAAAAAAACATATTCCCATTACGAAAATGAAAAAAAAAAAATATATAACAAGCTATATTTTTTAAGTTTCTTTCTCATTAAGAAATAAAATTCATGTCTTTAAAAGTTAAAGATATCAATGAAGAATACTTAACTTTAGATCGATACATGTGTCTAATATTTGATGAAGTGATGACATGTGTCAACACAAGAAAATTGGAAAAATGTAGTAACATAAATAAATAAACTAACAAAATAATATTAAAACAACTAACTAATAATGAAAATGAAAATTTATAATGGTCAGAGGCAAAAACGAAATTGAAAAAGAAACAATATAAATAGAAAACTAACAAAATAATTATTAAGGAACTAAATAATATTAAAAAAGAAAATTTTATAATGGACTGATCTTCTAATATTAAATAGTTTAATTTTCCATGTTTTGTTAGGTAAAAAAATATTAAAAATAAAGATTTCATCATGGAATAATCAAAGTTTCATAAAATAATGAGTCGATTAGATTTAGACACATGTAAATCTTTCTATTTCATATCATGAATTCAAAATAAAAATGTAAAAGACTACATATCTTTATTTAGAGATTTGTTATCGGGTTTTTAATATTATTTTCTTATTTTTAAAATTGATCAAATTTTGTTTAATATTCTTCCGTGATTTAAAAAAATATAAAAATAAATAAACCCGCGTATACGCGGGGCCTAATCTAGTTTATAAATATAAAAAGTTTATATATATAAAAAATACAAGGTTTATAACTTAAAATTATATGAACTATACTTTTGCTTAAAAATACATGAACTATTTAGGCTCCTGATAGGTGTTGTTGGTGAGTGAACAAAGAGTGTGATACACAATTGGTGTTGTGTGAGACAAGGATAGATTAGAAATTGGTCAGTGTCGAGTTACGGTTTGTAACGGTGTGTTATTCTAATTAAACAGATCTGCAAGATTATTTAAGTGATTCTTAATAAAGCAAAACACAGATTCTTAATAAAGCAAAATGGTGTTTGTAACTCTTTGTGTCATACTCTTTATACTCCGTGTGTTCTTAGTTCTTACACCCATCATATACATAAATCTAACCCGAGCAAAAACGTTTAAAATAGTTTCACGTCACTATACGACATACGTTTATTCACATATAGTTGTTATCAGTTATAAGGCATTGACGCTTGGGTCGGATAAGGTTTTGCTTACTCTATTCTGGTGAGAGAGTGGTGCACCTAAAGCACTCTAAATAATATTTTTTTCTTTTTTTCCTTTTTCTTTTTATGGCGAAAGAGAAAACTGATTTCTCCACCCAAAAAGGAAAAGATAGTTGACATGTTAATGATATACATAGACAGAAACGAAAGAGTTTACAAAGAAACGCCAAAAAATGATATGATTTCCCCACCGAAAATACTAGAAAATTAATAGTTTTGGAATGTTTATTTGATGATTAAATTTATGAATACTGCTATAATCAGGAAAACTAGGCTAACTGTTTTGGTTGTTACTCGCATCCTCCTACCTAGTTTCGGAAATGACTTAAAAGTCAAACTGTTCTTTGTCAACAAACATAAAGTCAGAATGTAAGAAAAACATCGATTAGTTAAACTCAGTAGTTGTGTGGAAGTGTTGTTAGCCAATTGATTGGGTAAAGAGCTTAGATTTTCTACGCCATGCATGATCGCGAGAGTTGCACATACAGCGCAGATTTTGTTTTTAAATGAAACATAAAGTGTCTTACATACTTTTGTTTGGTAGAATAGATATGTTTTAACAATACTGCGTCTTAACAATGGTAAACATTACAAAATCCTAATTCTTCAGTTTCCATTTAAAATTCGATCTCTACAATAAATAAATAAAAAATGTTACGTGAAAAGAACATTGAACACCATCTAAAAATCGAAAAAAACTGAAGTTCGATCCAATAAAAAAGTCTTGTATGGATCCAAAACAAAACTCTAAAGCTTAAAATTGCTAAGAATTAAACGTACTTCTTTAACTTGTTGATAAGTATGATGTAATCAGGGGCGTGCCTATACACAAAATTTGAAACCCTCATCGTTTTGGGAAACTTTTTGTTTTGCTCTTAAACGAGTTGATAGGATGTATAATTAATTAAGTATCGTTGATTATTTTGTAACTGGTAGGGTAGGCCGAAGACAACAGATGCCACCCAACCATTTCCACTAGCAATCTATAAATCAGTTTCTTATCTCTTCAAGTGTGAAAGTGAATAATTAACGAAAACAGTAAATAATCAAAAATGGAACCCA
>CACVBM020001468.1:0-40395 GCA_902728155.2 Microthlaspi erraticum
TTCGATCAAGGCCTTTGGCGCTGCTGCTCGGGCCAGTAGACACTCCAAATCCTCCATGGGCTTCGTTTGCTCGCTTACCGGACATGTCTCGGTAGAAAATAAGTCTATGCCTCATAGTTGATCCAAATGGCTTCATTCCACTTCGACGTGATGCATGACTCAAGTATCTATCTTTCCATATCAAGATCGTAACTTTTGGACGTCGGGAACTCCTCCCCGCGCGGCCAAACTTCCGAAGCTTCGTTCTGCGCGCAGGCGAGAACTAACACTTGGAGATAAAATGGTCTTCTTGACTTGGAAACTTGCATGGATCTTGATTTAGGGCTCTTTTGCTCCTTTTTGCATCCTTTTTGATTATTTCTCCTACAAAGACTTCAAATCCCACAAATACAAGAAAACTACCTCTAAAGGCAAAGAATCTGGCAAAAACCGTTTGAAAACATAGATAAATATATAGTAAAATCATGTAAAATATGGTGATATCACTTGTACTCTGAGATTCTTCTTCTCATCCATTTTAATCTCTATTTCGGGTAGAAATTCTTCAAGAAAGCTCTCTTGTATTCATCCCAAGTAGTGATTGATCCTGCTGGAAGAGCCCTCATCCATTTGTATGCCTTCTCAACCAAAGAGAAAGAGAATAAAGTACACTTCAAGTAATCCTCAGAAACTCCACTACATCTCCTTGTAGCGCAGATTTCTTCAAACTTCTCAATATGATCAATGGGCTGCTCTTCTTCTAGGCCACGAAACTGATGCTGCTCCACCAAAGCAATGAGTTTAGAGCTTATCTTGAACTCTCCAGTAGGTCGTGAAGGGCATATAGGTTGGCGGTTTGTGAAAAAGATGTCTAGTGAGTCAAACTCTCCAATGGTGCGGTTTTGAGGATCCATTGTGATATCTTCTTCAAGAGCTCCTATCTCTTCCTCAAGCTAACCTGAAACACAAAGAGATATAGAAAAGTAACCTAATAATAAAAACAAAAAACCAAGAAAAACAGAAACAAGAAATAAAAACGAAAATTAAAGCTATCCTAGACTAGATTCTAATCCGAAACTCAAAGGCAACTGTATTGGTCCCCGGCAACGGCGCCAAAAACTTGATGCGGGATCAGGTTTTACCTATTCCTATCCCTGATTCTGCAAGTGCACAGGTCAGATGTAGTAACGGGTTATCGAACACAAGGACCAGATAAGTTTACACTATGAGTTTATGAGATTCGAATCAAGCTAAGACTCAAGTATGGAGGTTTGTTGTTGTCACGGTTTCAAAGCAAAACAAAGTAAATAAGGTGAAAGCAATAGAAGAAAGCATTGGGCATTAGAGAATCCTCAAGGTTTCATAGATTAAATCAAGCAAATAGATAGGGAAATCAATAGTTTTGTTCTAGAACTCGAATCAATAAGTATAATTGACCTACTCCCGCAGTGCCAATTACTATGTCTAACAACCTAAATCACACAACTTCCGCAGGTAATCAAGAGGTTAAGCATGTAAGAACAGTTCCAAATTCGATAGCACTACTTCCGTAGGTCTAGTTCACAAAGCCTTGCAATTCTACTTCCGTAGGTTACTATGCCTTGCTCATCTAAGTTGATTCAAGAGATTTAACAAGCGGTCAGAAAGTAAATCTACTTAAGAACAGTAGCTTAGACGGTCAATCAAGCTATAAGCAATAAGCACAAACTTAGATGAAGAACACTAATGATAAAACCCTAATCTAGCAACCTAACAATCAATCCATGAAAACCCTTTGAAAACTCTTACACCCAACAAGAAGATTACTCAAGCATAGTAACAGAGATCAAGCATAGAGATGAAGAAGAATTCATAGTAAAACTTGATAGAAAGTAAAAGGGTTTAGAAATCTCCTCTATAGTGTTACAAAGGTGAGATCCTCTCCCATGAAGCTCTAAAACGAAATCAATGTAAACTCTCTAAAACTAATGCGGCTCTCTCTTCTAAAGAGGCTAAAAAAGAGTATTTATAGTGCCCTAGGTCTTCACAAGTCGGTTTAGGTTAATTGGGCTGAGAATTGTCAAAACTGCATAAGTGGGCTTCTTGTTCGCGGAGATCGGGTCGAGCGCGGTCCTTTGCTTCCCGGGTCGCACGGTCTGGTCGGCCGTGATGTGATGATCTCGGTCGATCGTGGTCCATTGCCTCCCGGGTCGGACGGTGCGGTCGTGCGGCCGGATCGGTCCTGGAGAAGGCCGAGCGAAGCCAATTCCCTTCCTGTCCGGCCGAGTGCGTTCGGCCGGCTGTGGACCAGTCTTCAGTACAAACGTGATATCTCCTAAACGGCTTATCCAAATTGCATACTTCCAACGGCATTAGAACACTAACTCATCTGGCTATCTTGGTGTTGAGTTTCATTGAAATCCATTGAGTTTAAGGGTCTAAGCCGCTGCTGCTCGTCTGATGTACTGATGCAGTCCGATAAATCTCCTCGGTATATGTCTCAGGGAAATAGAGATATCTCCCAATCTACTCGGTCAAATTGATTGATTCCAGTTGCATTGCAAAGCTAACTCATGTATGCATCTCCTCGAACTGGATTTGATGAATTCCATTGAGTAGAATGTTTTTAAGGCCCTTCTTAAGCTGATGCTACGTCTTGGAGTGGTCTTGAAGTCCAAATCCTGTGTTTTGCTCCAAAATGCATCTTTTTACCTGTTTAGACTCTAAGTACTATAAATACATAAAAACTACCTTTTTAGATCAGAAAGCCATTAAAAACCTTATGAAAAGCATAGTAAAACCATATAAAAAGCATGTAAAATAGAGGTATATCAATCTTAAGGCTACATGACCACTACCCCTGGCTTGTAAGTCCTTAGGCGATTCCCCACACGAAAGTGATGGCAATTGCTGGAAAAGATCCACTAAGAGCTCCAATATCTCTTGCTCTAGAAAATAGAGGTCTAAGGGGTTGGATGGATTAGTTTGGGCAATGATCCTATAGCCTCCAAGGTTTGATTCTCACTGGCTAACCCCCTGTTTCTGAGATCATTCCTTGGTTGATAACCTTCACCTTGGGAAAGGGTTGGTTAGGCATTGAGAAGCCCAATATCAAGAGAAGCCTTGATACAAGGAGTTTTAAGAGCTGGATGGATTAAGTGTAGTTTCCTCTGATTGTAGAACCCTGTCTTAGACCCTAATACTCGCATTATCTTGTTAAAGTCGTCACCTTTAGCTTTGTTTGTCTCAACTCGTCCCTAAACTCGATCGAGCTGGTACTTTGTTCTGACTCGACTCGAGTTCTTGGTCGAGCTGCTACTTCACTGCTTTGTTTACTTTTATTGCATTGCATTTCATTTATTTAGGTTGTTAGTGTTACTTCAAATCTATTACTGCTTGCTTGACTTTCTTGTGGTTTCATATTCTCAAAGAGTGACAAGTTTTCCCATTTTGGATTGATAACCTCTTGTACTACATTGACTATGATGGTTAAGAGGAATTGATTGATTGTGATTGCACCATTTCATCTTTATTCACCCTGTTTGCATTCCACCTCATATCTTATCATCCTTCATTCATATCATATCACATCCACATAAAATCCTATCATCAAGGAACCCCAATGTGGAGAATCCTCAAGACCAAGTGTATCCTCCAAGGTATCCACAACAACAAAGACCTCCTTACCAATCTCAAGGAAGTCAATTTCAGCCAAGGCAAGGGTATGAGCAGAGACATCATATCCGCCCAAGGAGCCATATGCTTCTTCACCAAATCAAGCTCCTCCAAACCAACAAGGTGGGATTTTGAAGGAATCCTCCAACAGATCATGGATGGCCAGAAAAGAATAGCAAAGAGATGTATGAGAAGATGGACACTTTGTTCAGCAATCTCAACACCAAGTATGATGCTGTTGCCACTCATGTGAAGAAACTAGAGACTCAAGTCACCAAACTATGGAAGCTGTTAAGAGACAGGAAGCTGAATCCAAGAAGTCCTTTTGCAACTCAGCCGCCATAGAAGAAAGATTTGAAGATCAAGTTCCAGAATGGATGCTTTCAAAACCTACTGTTGATTGCATGATTTGGCCTGAAGAGATTACCCAGAGAGAGAGTCCAATCGAGCTAGAAAGAGAAGACTCTTCCCAAAGATTATCCCCAAGACTGATAACTCAGGAAAGTTTGTTGTGCCTTGTATCATCAAAGGTAACATTCTTGAGCAATCTTTGTGTGACACAGGAGCCAATGTGAACATCATGTCTAAGAGGATAGCTGACAAGATAGGCCTCACCAAGATACAGCCATCATCCATCTCCATCAACTATGCTGATTCATTCTCACAAACCCCTATGGCTTTGTGCCTAATGTGATGGTGCAGATTGGAAATTGCTCTATCCCCACCGATTTCCAGATTGTGGAAATGAGAGAGAGTAGCCATAGACCTCTCATATTTGGAACCCCTTTCCTGTCTACTGTGGGTGCCATATTTGATTTCCCCAATCAAAGAATCTCTTTCAACAAGGTGAACAAGGGTATGTTCTTCCCTATGTGTTCAACAAAGAACTCTTTTGTTGACATGGTCCAAGAGGAGAAAGTTACTTTGAAGCCACCCCAAGAAGGAGAAACTGAAGATACAATCAAGGAAGATCCCATTCCTAAGCCCAAGCAGCTTGCCACACAAGCAAGGAGTAAGACTAAGGCCCCTACACCAAAACCGCCCAAGGGATCATCCAAGATTGAAGATGAGGCCAAGCCAAGAAGAAGGTAGAAAACCTAGGTCTGGCCGCAACATGAAGAGCTTATTGATGAGAATCTAGAAGGATTCAAGGAGAAAGTTACAAGAACTCTACAACTTTTTCCTAAGGCATTTGTGCCAAGGGACATTCATGGAGAGATTGTCTATCCAGCTGTGAATCACCCACCAGATACTCATTGCAAGGAGAAAAGACTTGGAGGATCAAAGATGCCTCTTGTCTCCATCTTCTCCTGAGCCCAAGCCTTACAGTCAAGCTAAAGACTTAAAACAAGCGCTGCATGGGAGGCAACCCATGAGGTACTTTTACTTTTCTTTCTTTAAATTTCTTAGTTTTTGTTTTGCTTTTGTGTTTTCTTTGTTTTAAGATAGGATAGTGATATACCTCTATTTTACATGCTTTTTATACTGTTTTAGCATTGTTTTCTAATGGTTTTTGGCAGGTTTTCTATCTAAAAAGGTAGTTTTACTGTGTTTATAGTGTCTAGAGTCTAAACAGGTGAAATGATGCATTTTGGAGCAAAACCATAGGATTTGCACTTCAAGCCGCTCCATGCACAAGCACCAACTTTAAGAGGGCCCAGAAAAAGATCTACTCAATGGATTTCATCAAGACCAGTTCCCTGCGTGCTCTGATTGAGTTAACTTTCCAACGCAACTGGAATGGCCTCATTTGGATGAGTAGAAAAGGAGTTATAACCAAAAGAGTGAAGACTGTCCAGACGGCTCTATCGAGAATCAGCGCCCAAACGCGCAGTCCGGCTGGCCGAGGAACGATGTTCCACGCTCGGCCAAATCTCGTCCGTCCGTCTGAAGTCTCGGCCAAAGTCCAAAACCATCGGCCGATCACGCATCACGACCCGGGAAACTAAGCCCGCGGTCGGCCAAGCCACGCCACTCCAAGCCGCGCACGACCAAAGCGCGAGCCGGGAAGCAAGCCTCGCGGCCGCGCAACTTCGCGTACCACGCACGAACGCTCCGTCCGAGCCGGGGAACTGCCTCGCGTCCGGCCGAGAGATTTCATCGGCCAAGTCTTCATCGTCCGACCACAGCGGCCGACCACGATCCGCTCGACCATCGCCGACCGGCCACGACCGATCCATCCGACACGACCGTCGCCCGACCGATCCCGTCCGGCCGATCGTCCCGACCGACCGTCCCAACGCCGCGGTCGACCCGAAGCCCGTTTTGAAGCCCATTTCATATTTTCAAGGCCCGGCTTAACCCTAAGCCGCCTCTAAAAGACCTAGCACTATATATATAGCTTTTTAGCCTCTTGTGAAAAGAGAGCCGCCCTTGTATTTCGATTTCCTACTCTAAGTTTTATTGCAATCATGTTTTCTTCATCTCTATGTGTGTTTGCTTTGATCATGTCTGAGTAATCCACTAGTTAGGTTGCTAGGGTTACTATTCAATGAGTTGCTTGCATGATCTTTGATTTCAATGATTAGCTAGGGATTATATTAGAGTCTTTGTCTCGTCTTGTGCACTTAACTAATGCTGATTGCTTTACCGCGCATCTAGTAATCCGATCTTAGGTTGATTTGAGCCTCGACAGTGTTGTATCATTCGCCGGACATATTCTTTGACAAGCTAGGTTTCTTAGACTGCGAAAGTTGATCTACTATAATCTAGTGAACTGTATCAGAACCTATTCATTCTAAAGCTTGATTTAATCACCTAGGGACATACCAAAAGTTTAGCGACTAGGTAGATTAACAAAGGAGCCGGAGCCTCGAAAGTGGAATGGTTTTATATTCGTGATCTGTGTTCTAGACGGTTCTTAATATCCCAATATCCCTAATCAATTCATCTATCATTGTTTCATTGATCATTGCTTGCTTCTCTGCGATAGCCCCTATGACCTAGCGCTTTTCCCTTATTGATTTACAACCTCGTTATACTTGCTAGTTCGGTTCACCATTACAACCTCAATCATACTTTTGTTTTAGCTTGATCCAAAATCCATAGTTTCAAAGTGTACTCAATAGCCAGTCCTTGTGTTCGATACCCATACTTCCGCGATCTGTGCACTTGCAGAGGTCTAGGAGTTTGGTAAAACCTGACTCCACATCAGATAGAAGGATAAAAAGGTGTGAAGACACAATCCGCGCCAAACCATTGGCCGCGGACGCGCAGAAAAAAAAAAGTTTTCGCCGAGCAATTTCCAACCGGGCCGACTGTGCCCGTCGAGCCGGGAAGGAATGGCTTATGCTCGGCCGGATTGCTTCAAACGCGCGACAAAGAACCGCCCGCGCGGCACGCACGAACAGAGAAGAAACGGACCGCGCTCGGCCGGATTGTTGTATCGGAACGGACCGACTGTTACGGTCGATCCGGGAAACTAACAATCGGCCTCGGCCGAAATCTCTCGTCCATACGAGATTTGGCCGACCAAATCGCACGGCCGCGACAAAATCTCATGGCCATCGACCAAACTTTTCTCGGCCAAGGTAAGTTCCCTTTTCATTAAATTCAAACCGGTTTTAACCAATCCTAAACCAACTTAAACCGGTTTTCAATCAAAAATTCGAATTTGAAAAGGAAAATTAATAGGACTTGAGCTTATTTACTTTACCTTTCCATTGAAAACAACAAGAACCTCTCTTTCTTCTCCAAAACCCTAAAACCCCATTAGAGGAACTCTTAAGAGTTTTGATTTCAAATTTTTTACTGTTCATAACTGTAAATTAGAAATTACTTGCTCTTGCAACCATTATTCACATTTCAACACACAAGGTATGTCTTCTAACTCTAATTCTATGTTTATACAAGATCAAAAATTTCGATAAGTTTCTTGTTTGGTCTAAACTCTTGACTAAACTTGAAATTGGCACTCTTATTAGTCTTGTAATGAACTTAGCTAGGTGGAACCTAGGTGGTTTGGAGTTATTTAGAGTTTAATTTCACAATTGAATAGTTTTTCACAAAACTCATTGGGTATTCCAAAGTTTGGAAGCGGGTACGCGGAAGCGGAAGCGTTTGGAAGCGCAGAAACGATATTTTAAAAAAAATTAGGAAGCGGGTACGTGTTGGAAGCGTCTATATATAGCATAAATCAAATATATCAATTTTATTCAATTAATAATAATTCAAATAAAAAACCAATTTTAGTTACTTATTTCGTTATTCTCTAACTCCATGTAAAATAATCTTATAATATCTATTTATTAAAGAAAGATCACTAAATTAAAATCGCATTTTTCTAATCAAAATAATTATTCTCGTTTTATTTGTAATAACTTTTTCAAACAAATTTTTTATAGACAGATAATAGATTAAAATTAGTCTTTAATTTGTGAATGCCAAATTAAATACATGGTATATTAGTTTTTCATTTTATAACTTATAAAATCATAAACATATAAAATTATTCATAATTATTTAAGATATCATATTTTTGAATGGAAGCGTAAGCTTCCAAAACGGAATGGTAAGCTTCCAAAACATTTTTAAAGGGGTTTTTTAGGAAGCATCATGGAAGCGAGCTTCCGAAAGCTTCCGAGAGCTTCCGATTCCGATGAAGAACACAAGTTGTTTTGGCCACAACATTCAGAGTTTGTAAGGCTAGCTTCTAAATTTGGAGCAAAAATTGTTCCTTTTGGCGTTGTTGGAGAAGATGATATCTGTCAAGTAAGCCAAATCTCTTCTCCGTTCTAGTTTTTTTTTTTCTTTTCAATCGGGTTTCGAGTAAAGTAATTTGAGTACTTGAATGATTTCTCAGATGGTTTTTGATTATAATGATCAAATGAAGATCCCTTTCCTGAAGAATCTCATAGAAGAGATAACACATGACACAATCAAGCTGAGGTATTTGACCTTTTCAATCTTTTGTCAACGTTCTATTATATAACATTTGATCTCTGATTCTGAATCTGGTGATGATAATATGGTCTAGGAACGGTGAAGAAGGCGAAGTGGGAAACCAAGATCTGCATGTGCCTGGAATCATTCCAAAGATTCCGGGACGGTTCTACGTTTATTTTGGGAAACCAATAGAAACAAAAGGTAGAGAGAAAGAGCTAAACGATAAAGACAAGGCTCAAGGGGTTTACTTGGAGGTCAAGTCAGAAGTAGAAAGATGTATGGCTTACCTGAAGGTGAAGAGAGAAAGTGATCCTTACAGAAACATATTCCCGAGGCTTCTCTATTACCTCTCACATGGTTTCACTTCCGAGATCCCAACCTTTGATCTCCGAATCCATTAAGTTATATCTAGTTACTAGATTTGTGTGGTAGCACTATTTTACGGTATAAAACTAATTGTATTGTCGCTAAAAAATACTAATCCTATTTTGTTTGTTTTGTAACATTCAAAAGTGTGTGGTTTTAATGAGAAAGCTAAGTTACTATGGGTCTTTATGTTGAGATTCATGCAAACAGCATCTAACATGGTCATAATCAGTTATATCCTGAGGAAACAAAAGACATGTATGCGTGTTTCTTATCTGCACTGTCTTGATGAAAGGTAAACATCAAGAATCATGTTCGTATCTGAACAGAGAGGACTCCTACGATCTTATTCTTATGCAATAAAATAAAATTATAAGAAGATGAAACAAAAGACTTGATTAGTCTAAGATTTTGGTTTCTCCAACTCCTCCCGAGTCTCCTGACCACCATCAAGCATCTTCTCCACTAGCTTCATAAGATCTCCCACTTGCTTCAAAACATCTCCTCTTTCTTCCTCGGACGGTAGGAAGTCGGCTGGTGTCACCATGCCGGACAGTAGGAAATCGTTAGGCGTCACCAAGCCGGACGGTTTGAAATCGTTAGGCGTCACCAAGCCGGACGGTTTGAAATCGGCTGGCCTCACCAAGCGTGGGCAATATCCATCTTCCTGAGGGTTATTAGCTTTAGCAACTTGGCTAGCAGCAAATTTGCAATTTTTTGCCTTGGTATCACTAGGAGACGATGCCATGACGATGATAAAGATTTCAAGCAGAAACCCCCTAGACGGATGAGAGAGCACAATTCAGAATCAATTGTTACACCTAAATATAATAGAAGGTAATATTATTGAGTTGTGTTAGCATAAGAGCCATATTATATATAGGGTTTAACATTGACATTATTGATAACACCAAATAATGTAAATCTTCCTAATCCCTATCACAATAGGATTTTCAAAAATGAGTTTTACTTGTCAAGCAACTGTCATTAAAGGGCAACAGTTGGAGCAAACATGAGCTCCGGAGAAACAATATCCTAACATCGGAAACAAGAGACATGTATGCGTGTTTCTTATCTGCATTGTCTTGATGAAAGGTAGAAAACGTCCCAAAGCCCCAAAGGCAAAGACTTCATTATTATTATTTTTGTAGTTCCGGAAACAACTAAGAGCAGCAAGGATCATGTTCCTACATTTCATAACACAGAGGACTCGTATGATCTTATTGTTATGCAAGAAAATTAAACAAAGACTTGATTAGTCTTTACTCATTAGTCTCTGATTTTGGTTTCTCCGCCGCCTCCTGACACCATCATGAAGCATCTTCTCCACTGGACATCTTCTTTCTTTTGGCGTCCGCGTCACCAAGCCTGCAGGGCCATATCCATCTTCCTTAGGTTTTCCAAAAAGAAGGGCTAACAAAGCTCTACGATTAGCTTGAGCAGCTTCGCGATCACAAAATTCGCGATATTTTCGCTTGATTTTCTCCAAGTCGGCCGCCCAGGTTTCTCTAGGAGATGATGCCATGCTGAATAAACCCTAGACGGACACCACTAGCTAATATAACAAAATCGTCTCCTAGTGTATGTTAATCAGAAATGCATATTGACTTGGCAAGCTGGCTTCTTGTGTTATATTTTTGTATGATGAGTGTGGACTGGATTAGTAATCTTTTAATTGTAGATATCCTAAGTTTTGGGGTACATTTTTTATCGACAAACTTTATTAAAAAAAAATGGGATCACATTTATAGCAACCTTAACAACAAGATACTGTATATAGAGACTACTCTCTACTGATAGATGATAAAATTTAGTGAAGATCGTAACATTACAAACTGAAATCGAAACTAAAGATTGCGAACCAGAACAAAATCCGAGACTTTAGTCACCAGCTGAATGAATCCTTAGTCTTGTCAATCTTAGTTTTGTATGAACTCTCTATGTCTTCCTGCACACATTTCATCAACATCATATCATCATCACTCTTCCAACATATATTTCTACTATGATCATGTATCGATTCTTAACCGTGGAGAAAAGTCGAACAGCGAGAGATTTATTTACCTTGCAGGACTTTAGTAAAGGTTCAAGGAAGGAGGATCTGAAGAAACTGACTGATTTCACAAGTAAACTTCTCTCTGACTCTGGCTCTGCAGGTATAAAAAATAACTGTAAAAACATTTGAATATTGATTAGAGTATTCAAGAACGTACCAGCATAATCATCCACATCCATTTTGAGGCCTCCTGAGTTGATTTCTTCTATTAGCTGAAAATATCGTAAGAAAATGAAATACTATCGATAAGCTCAAGAAACAATATATTTGTGATGATCCACACTTTAATGTGTCATATTGTCTATTATTTTTACCTGAGAAAGTGTTGGCACTGCCAATGGATCAAACTCATCGCACTTCTTCGGGTCGATAGGAACACAGACCCGACCTGTAAACCACAAGACATTTCTTAAGAATTTGAGCTTACACACATATATATTGACAAAAGTATTAACATGATTCTTACTTATCAAACTGGTATTGTGATATAGTATTTAAAAATCAACACTCAGGACAACTAACTATACAATCAGGTAATGTTTCCCATGTTTATGAAAATTGTATTATGACAAACCTCCAAATCAATTCGAGGTACGTGAAGGTGAAGACAATTTCTTCTACGCACATCCGCAGTCTGGAGCCTGAAACAATTGGTACGAGACTGAAAATGAGCAAATCTCTGGGATTCAAGGTGTTCATCAAAGCTAAAAGCTGAGCGAAAGAGAAATAAGCCTCTTTTACATTCTGTTTCTTGAAGAGAAGCGATTTTTTAAGCTGCTCCCACCTTGTAAGGATAGTGGCTTCTTCTGAAAGAGATGATCTCGCAGAATTCTCCCACTTTTCTTTGAGGTCTGATTGAATATCTGTACATGCCCAAACTGAGATTTGGACCTCACATAAGCTGGAAATATATATATACCTTCATCTGAAATCATGTCAAGTATCTTCTCACACTTTTCTTTGCTTGAGAATATAGTTTGAGTCTGCTTGTATCTCACCTCAAAGAAATCCAGATCCTAGAGAAAATCCACATAGCAGATCTCCTGAAAAGCCCAAGATGGAAAATTAGTAGCAGAAATAGTGATTTTCAAATTCATAATGACAAACGTGATGGAGAAACCCATACGCAAGAAACGGATGAAGAGAATGACCCATAAGAGCGCCTTTTCTTGCATTGTTTTCATTTCCCTGTGTCACATAAACAAACAATAGCTAAACTTAAAGAGAATTTCTCAATACCAGAAGCAACCAAAAAAATAAAACACAATCTAGCTCTTAAGAAACAGCACCTTATAAACACGGAAGTATTCTGCAACTGATGATCTTTATTCATTAGTTAACCTGCAGGATTTTATCACAAAAGAGTTTCATTTCATAAAGCAGAAGATGAGATAATGCAGAAAGTGATTCATACCAAAGAGAAATGAGCAAGCAACAGTGTTAGGGATCAGTTCAGTAATGGTTTCACCTTCGAGGTTCAACTCCAAGACGAATTAATGACTAGTTGTATGTAACTTTGTAGTACCTCTTAAGGAGGAATTAATGACTTTGATAGCAACTGTGTCATAATAAGACCAAATAGTCTTGACACTACAAAGGCTATTGTGTACAGTATTGAAAAAGTTAAACTATAAGATACAGAAACGTAATAACAAAAACTCATAGAGATGGAAAATCTGAGGACAACCACCAAAACACTAGTTGTATTTCACTTTGTGGTACCTTTTAAGGAGGAATCAATGACTTTGATAGCAAAAGTCATTAAAGGCCAATAGTTGGAGCAAACATCGGCTCCTGAGAATTTTGCATTACCAGAAACCAACAAATAAACCACAATCTAGCGCTTGAGAAACAGGACCTTATAAACGCGGATGTATTCAGCAACTGATGAGCTTTGTTCAATAGTCAACCTGCAGGATTTTATTTGATTTCATAACGCAGAAGATAGAAGAAGAAAAAATTGCAGAAAGTGATTCATCACAACAAGTATCTACCACCTTCAAGGAAATCCTAGAGAAAATCCTAGAGAAAATTGCCATACTTTGAGTCTGCTTGTAACCCACCTTCAAGGAAATCCTAGAGAAAATCCACATACAAGATCTCCTGAAAAGACCAAGATGGAAAAAATTAGTAGCACAAATAGAGATTTTAGAACTAGAAAGGCAAAAAGGTGATTTGAGTTGCTTGTAACTGACCCTCAAAGAATTCCTTCTGAAAAGGGCCAAGATGAAAATTAGTAGCAGAAAAGAAAGGCAAAAGTGATGGAGAAACTTATACGCAAGGAACGGATGAAGAGAATGACCCATACGAGCAACTTTTCTTGCATCGTTTTCATTTCCATGTGTAACATAAACAAACAATAACTAAACTTTGAATTACCAGAAGACACCAACAAAAAACCACAATCTGATTTCATAACGCCGAAGATAGAAAGAGACATGGGCAACGGTGTTAGGGATGAGTTGAGTAATGGTTTCACCTAGGAGCTTTAGCATCACAAACCCAACAGTGAGCTCCACGATGTCCTGATGTGTTTGAAACCAAAATACTCTGACCAAAATGAGTGACTACACGTTCTTTTTATAAAAAAAAAGACCAAACAGTCATGTGCATTGGCAAAGACTATCTATTGTGTACAGCATTGTGAGTTTCCAAGATATAACGAACGTATAACAAAAACTCAGAGAGATGCAAATCTGAGGACAGAGCCACCAAACACTAGTTTTGTACTTGTTACGGAAGTATCAGTGAGCTTGATAGCAACTGTCATTAAAGGCCAACAATTGGAGCAAACATGAGCTCCAGAGCAACATTATCTAACATGGTCATAATCAGTTTTATCCTGAGGAAACAGAAGAGATGTTCCTAGTATGTGTTAAGAAAACGTGATTGCGCTGGATGCGTGTTTCTTATCTGATAAGAGGCTAACAATCAATGGAGAAAATACAAAATTAACCTAACTTCTTCTCAGCAATCAAGCACAAGACAAGAGACGGTAAAAAACGACCCAAATGCAAATACTTTATTATTATTTTTGTAATTCCGGAAACAACTAAGAACATAAAGCAGCAAGGACCATGTTCGTATCTGAACAGAGAGGACTCCTACGATCTTATTCTTATGCAATAAAATAAAATTATAAGAAGATGAAACAAAAGACTTGATTAGTCTAAGATTTTCAAAGCGTATATGCAATTGCAAGTTCTCGCAATCGAAACCTAATAACAACAAGTAGTTTATCGGATTCAGATTCATGAAAAACTACCCAGAACAGTAGAGATAATCAAAGAGTAGAAAAAGAAAAGAAGACGCACAGGATCGGCAGCGAAGAGGTCGAGCGAGGCAGAGAATCCGTAAGTGACTAAGCTCTGATTTAAGTACTTTACACAGTGCTCCAGATTATCGGCATCGGCGAAACTCTGCTCCCTGATCGATAAACAGAGTCAAAATCTCCATCTCAGTGAATCCAATCGAAGCAGGGAAAGGATAAATCTTAGAAATGACGAGAAAACTCACCCGATCGGCGAAAAACCAAATCGAGGCGTCAACTGTAGAGAAGCAAACACAGAAGAAGAAGAAGAAGAAAAATGCAATGAAGGAAACCTTAGAGATTGATAGAGTGAATCGGGAAGAAGAGACGTACTCTGAAATCGAATTCCGGCACGGTCACAGACATCGTTGACCGTAATAAACGACGGAGCCGCCGTAAAACTGACACCGGAGAGTTGGGGGGAATAGAAGAGACAAAATCAGCTTTTCACCAAAATTAAAAAAAAAGAAAAGAAAAAAAGCAAGTCAAAAAGAGTGAATTTGTGTCTCTCTCGGATAGATCTATCTTGGGGAGTGAGCGGAGATTTAAAAACAAATTTAATTTTAGATGAAATTTTTATAATTGTTGTAATCTTGTACGTTACGGTGCACCCAATCTATCCGTGTTTCCTCACGTGTTTGGTTAGTGATTTCGCGCGTTTGCTTACGTGTCGTATTATTAGTGGGGAATCTTAAAATTTCGTTGGGTCAATCGTATACTTACGTTAACAAACTTGCTGGATTATTGGGCGGGAGATGCCACGTAGGATTACCAGCGTTTACTCTAGTTTAGTTCGTTGGAGTCGTGCCAAGCAATATCATCTCTTTTATTTTTATATACAAAGAACCAAACAAATCGTAGTTTAGTGAAGAAATCTAATTTTGTTTTCAAAACGAAGATATTTTATATGTACAATATGATATATATTAGTCTAAAATCACTTAGGCTATAGTATAATTTATAAAACAGCGTTTGGGTCGTAATCATAGGGATAAGGTTTGGTTATTCGATATCTTTATTAGTCTAAAATCACTTAAGTTATAGTATAAAACAGCGGTTGGGTCGTATTCATATCACAGGGCTCAGGTTTGGTTATTCGATATCTTTGTTACTCATCAAATTGTGTCCCTCTCCTGATTCCTTCTTGTTGGCTCCATGATGGAAAAAAAAGCAAAACTTGAAGACAGAATGGGCTAAAATGCATTCTTCTACTCGCTTGTTTCTAAAGATACAGAGGTATAACTTGATAAACAAGAAACAAAGTTTGGTTATTGGTATCGTGGATCTAGTGTATGATGCCTAGCTATTTAGTTATATGAAGAATAATTTAGTTTTCAAAACGAAGATATAAAATTTTTATATGCACAATATGATTTAATTTCTTAGTTTTAATTTAAATAATTAAACGAACATATTAGTCTAAAATCACTTAGGTTATACTTATAGTATAAAATAGCGTTTGGGTCGTATTCATAGGGCTAAGGTTTGGTTATTCGATATCTTGATTACTCATCACGTTGTGTCCCTCTCCTGATTCCTTCTTGTTGGCTCCAGAATGGGCTACAATGCATTATTCTACTCTGTTGTTTCTAAAGACACAGAGGTGTAACTTGATAAACAAGAAACAAAGTTTTTGGTTATCCGTATCGTGGATCTAGTGTATGATGCAAGCTATTTGATCGGTTACTTGGATGTTGGAAAAACAATATGCAGCAAAATATGTATTATTCAAGGAAAAGACAGCAGTTCGTTGTTGGTGGACCAAGGTTGATAACATTATGTCCCAGCTAATCACATATATATATATATATATATATAAAGGGAGTTATGAAGAGAGTTGAAAGAGAAGGAATGATTTGGAAGTTTTCATCAGAACTAGCGGGGGTAGACTTGGGTGATGGGTTCGATGATGTGGGTGGGAGTAGACCCGGAAGGGTCTTGGCACGATGAAGTTGAGGCAACGGCGATAACGCCAGGACGTAGCGGTTTGGGAGTGGGATAGTCTTCTTCCTGGAGCATAGTGACGACCAAAGACATATTTGGTCTTTCACTTGCCTGTTGCTGAACGCAAAGGAGAGCAACTTGGACGCATCTCAGGACTTGCCAATCTGGTAAAGAATCTCCTCTGATCTTCTCGTCTACAACCTCCAAATAGTCGCCTTGATCCAGCTTGATCCAGGCCTGTTCAAAGCCAAACAAGACAAGAAGCCAGATTAAAACCACCTCTAGCTAGCAGATGAGTCAGCAGTGAATCAAAAAGAAACATAAGCTTACATATTCTAGAAGGTTGACGTTGAGACCCATGTCAGCAGCGAAGGTCTTGTTCCTTTTACAGCTTAAAATCTCAAGGACAGTAACGCCGAAACTAAAGATGTCCGACTTAGCCGAGTATGACCCTCCTTGCATATACTCCGGGGCCATGTAACCACTGTAAAAATGAAAATAAGTTAGAAAGAGGTTAGTTTGAGAGAGAGAGATAAAAAAAAAAAAAAAAAAAAAAAGTGAATTTTTTGGTATTAGGATCACTTACTAAGTTCCAGACGGACGCTCCGTGAAAGCTTCGTCCTCGGCCCTTCCATAGACTCGGGCGAACCCGAAATCCGAAATCTTGGGGGTCATGTTGGTGTCGAGGAGGATATTAGCCGGTTTTAAGTCTCGGTGGACTATGGTATCTTGAAAACCTTCTTCGATATAGGCAAGCCCTTGGGCTATACCTTTCACAATGTGATATCTCCTTGGCCAGTCTAGGTCGCCACCACCACCTTACAAATCGAAAATAATATAGTATTGTTTTGTTAGACTTGTATGAAATAAATGGGGCTACCTTGACCCTTGTAGCATATACTGTATATATATGCAGATATTCACCAGATGGCTCAGAGAAGAGATGACGTTCCAGGCTTCCATTTTCCAGGTACTCGTAAATCAGGAGCTTGTCGTCATTGTGAACACTCCAGCCATAGAGTCGGACGATGTTCACGTGTCTGAGCCGTCGGATTGATGTCGCCTCGGTATAGAACTCCTCGTTGCCTTGATTTGACTGCTCCGACAGTTTCTTCACAGCAATCTCTGTCCCATCGGGTAACAATCCCTGTGTTCCAGTAATTAAATATATATATCACATTTCCAAGATTGTGTTTTACGTCTTATAATTATCCCACTCCTCAACGTTTATAGTTTTACCTTGTAAACGTTACCGAACCCTCCTCTGCCAATCAGATGCGAGAAATTCTCGGTGGCATCCACAATTGTGGAAAACTCCATTTGTGGGAGTGATTCGTGGTCGTCCGTGGCTCCTTCCCGAATCAATCTCATCTCCACTTCGTCCGTGGCTGCCGGAGCTGGTGTTAATTTCTTTTGAATCCTTTTGCGGTAGCAGTATAAGGCTACGCACAAAAGACACAGAGCGGAAACAGATAATCCTATGATTACGTACACTATGATGCTCATCTTCTTCTTTTTCTTCGTCTTCGTCTTCGTCTTCATCTCCCCTGGAAAGAAAGGGAAAAGAGTCATTAATCAGTGTGTATAATAATGACTAGTCAAATGCATAAGTTTAACGTGTTAGAATATAATTGAGTTTGTTCTAACATTTAATTCTCTTAGTAACGGTTATGACTGTTTACTTTTGATAGTTGTGCGTGATGAAGAGACACAACTCTTGTGTTCTTGTGTTGTGTCTGTTTGTGATCTATCTAAACCATTAGTGTTGTAATGTAAACAATCAAGTTTCAGAGTAAATAAAACCATTCCTCGTTTATGTTCTAACATAACGTACCGTTTTGTCGGATGTAGAGAGTTTGAGCTGCGGAGGAATTGTAGCATCCTAGGTCAGTTAAGTCTCCGCTCCAGGTTGTGCAGTTTTGCGTCAGGCTTCCGTTTCCGTAAGCGAATACCGAGTATGCTTTACACTCGCAGTTTTGTAAGCACTTGTCCTTGCATTGTTCCAAACCGGGAGTTATGAAGCTATTGGTGCTAGCAGTGGCGGGCAACTTGACTGTTTTGAACGGATGAAACTCATTAGCAGAGCAGCTAAGCTCTGCCTGCCTCTCGCACGGACGCACCCCAATGCTCTCTCCTGATTTCATCGGGTGGTAACCTAGAATGCACTTACACGTGGCCTTGGGCATGGACATGAACGTGTCCGGGTCCACCGGTTCAGTGGCGCAACAGAAGGAATTCTTGCCACAATAATTTGGTACCTCGCAAAAGCTTTTTGGCGCAAGCCATACAATCTGCCAAGAACCCTTCCAAACCAAACCAACTACTGCTCCCCAGGGGTGTAAGAGGATCATCGAAAGCGTGTGATCATCGTCTGTGCCTTGAAACACGCAGACGGCTTCATCCGAGCTTCTCGTCAGATTAAATTTCATTACTAAATCAGAAATCAGAAATGTTCCAAGGAAACTTTGTTAAATGGCTTCACTTTTAGGTCACGGTGGTAAACACCCTTGCAGTGACAGTGAACAATAGCATCTATAAGCTGTTGAAGTATTTTCGACTCACTTTCTTCAAGTCTCATCTTATGAACCTTCATAAGCAAAAGATAATCCAAGAGGCTTTAACTAGTGAACACTAAAAAGGAGACAACACAAGTAAAATTACTTACAATTGTATCAAAGAGCTCTTATTTCAAACAAAATGAAGTTTGCACCTTCAGAGATTCTCAGCCGCGATGGCGTTTTTGGAAGTAACTGTTTACCCTTTACTCCCACTCTTCTGAAAAAGTAATATCAAAGAGAAAACCTTTCTCGGTACCACTGTGAAGTCCAACTTCATTCAGTTGAGAAGTCTCAGATGGCTCTTTATGAGAAGTGGTATAAACACATGTACAGTGATGAGATTAACTTGAAAAGAATTTAGTAGAGACTTACCTTTAAGTGCAATATCTTCCTGCGGCTTAGCATTGCCCCTGAGAGGAACAAGCAACGAGTGAGACTATAAAATGAGCTCTCTACGAAATACATTCTATACAGGATTCATTATAAGCATACCCATGATGAAGATACGCTAAAACCCTGTATGTCAAGTGTCAACGAGTCAAGCCTTTGGTTTATCTGAGGAAAGCAAGTTTCTACAGATTCTGTTCTTATAACTTTTCCACAACAACCGTGGAGTTATTCTTTAAAACTAAATAAGTTTAACCAAGCTCCTAACCTTTTACAAAAGAAATTTTGAATCTTTTCAGCCGTAAAAGCGTGTATGAGATTCACTTAGGCATTTTGTCAAACACCTAATGAGCAAAAGAAACATGGAAGAACCCCAATACCAACTAAAGAACGAATCAGAGAAGGAATCTAGAAGTCCAGCAGCCTGGAACTACAATGGAAAACGAACCCCTAAATGTCCATTTCGAGGAGAGATACCAACGGAAGAAGGAATTCGATTATACGAGTACCTTTTCTCACTCCCAGATTCGCGGATTTAAAAGTTTTTTTTTTTTTTTATAATTGCAGAGCGAGAACAAAAGTTTTGCGAGGGAGAAAAGAAAAATAAGGGAAAACGACCTATTTCCCCACGAGAACTATGACATAGCATCAGATCTCCACGGAACTATGACCCCGTTCCAAATCCCCACCAACTGAAAGTTCTCTTTCCGAATCCCCACGAGAAAATAGTTCAAAACCTATGTCTCCATTGGCCTCGGTTCTGATCGGTTCTCTACTTACCAGACATATTAACCAACATAAACACGACACCAAACCATATTATGAACCAATAAAACCCGATTATGACCTGATTATGACCCGCTTACAACTTAACCAGGTTTGCTAAACCGATTAACTCTAGATTCCCCCAACCGTGAACCCTAAGCTAGATATCCCCTAATCAGAAACTTCCATACAGCCTAGAACCCTAAATCACACAATGTCTGTTGTCGTTCCTCATGAGAATCTCGCAGAAGATTTTGATGATGAATTAGAAGACAGAGATCAGTATTTTGTGCAGAAACTTGTTGAGGAGTTCGAAGACGAGCCATCGATTCTTCACAACGAATATCCAGAGACTGAGAGTGATAGTGAAGAAGAAGCAGAGGAAGGCGAACCTCTTGTAGGAAGACAGCGAACCCCTCATATCAGGCGTGGTGATGGACCTGATGGCCATTTGTACAAAGACCAGACCTTCTTCAATGGAGTTGCTTTCAAAGAAGCTGTTCTTGACTATGCACTAAAAAGCAAACGAAATCTGAAGCAATACAGGTATGATAAAGATAAGATAGGGTTTGAATGTGTTGGTGGTGGTAGTAAAGTTAATGGTGAAGACTGTAAGTGGCAAGTATATGCTTCAACACTTCCAAGTGATCCCATGTGGAGAGTTAGGAAGTTCATAGATACACATACATGTGTTCCTAATGGGAAGTGTGAGATGATTAAGGTTCCTGTGATTGCTAGGCTATTTTTAGATAAAATCCGAGAGGAACCAAGTTACTACATGCCAATGAAGATTGAAGAACAGATTCAAAAATGGGGTATAATTGTATCTAGGCCTCAATGTCAAGCAGCTAGGAATAATGCATTGAAGTGGATTGATTGGGAATATGATCAGCAGTTTTCCCGTCTCCGAGATTATGCTGCTGAGTTGCTAGAGTCAAACAAAGATTCGACTGTGGAGGTTGACTGTTTGACAAATGCGGAAGGTCAAGATGTGTTTAATAGGTTTTATGTATGCTTTGATGTCATCAGAAGAACCTGGAAAAATACTTGTAGGCCATTGCTAGGTCTTGATGGCACCTTCTTCTCAGGGAAAATTAAAGGAACTGTATTGGTGGCTATGGGTAGAGATGCAGATAATCGGATATACCCTGTAGCTTGGGGTGTAGTTTCAGTGGAAAATTTTGACAATTGGCAATGGTTTCTGAGGAAGTTGAAGATCGATTTGCAACTTAATGATGGTGATCAATACATCATTGTTTCTGATCGACAAAAGGTAACTATATAGACTTATTTGTTTATCTTTGAATTCCTTATTGTTTGCGTTTTGTTAGTTCATGGCTTGCGAATTTTTTATGTTTGATGGTGTATTTTCTTTGACTAGGGATTGATCAAAGCGGTTCAAGTAGAGTTACCAAAAACTGAGCATAGAATGTGTGTCAGACACATCTATGGGAACTTGAAGAAAAAGCATCCAAGCAAAAAACACATGAAGCCTTACATATGGAATTTGGCATGGAGCTACAATGAACCAGAGTTTCTGGAAAACTTGGACAGGCTATTCAATTACGACAGTGGTGTGTACAATGATGTGATGAAGCAAAATCCCAGGAGTTGGTGCAGAGCTTTCTACAAGAAAGGTAACTATTGTGAAGACGTGGAAAACAACTCAACAGAGTCGTTTAACAAGACAATAAAACAGGCTAGAGGGAAGGCATTTGTTCCAATGCTAGAGACCATAAGAAGATTGGCTATGGCACGTATTGCCAAGAGATCGGCCAAATCTCATGGTCACAATGGTATGTCTTTAATTTTTGGGTTCTACTTTAAGTCTTACAAAGGTTTTCCTTTAAGTTTGCACTTGCTGACTTGACGGTTTCTGGTTATGTTTCAGGGATTTGTACACCATATGTTGCTAAGTTTCTTGAAAAAGAGCACGAAGAAGCTTCTAAATGTATTGTCACTGCAGCCACTAATGGGTACTATGAAGCAAAGCTAGATGGTTGTCCTTACCGTGTAAACTTGGATCGGAGAACTTGCAGCTGCCATAAGTTTGAAATTTGCGGAATTCCTTGCAAGCATGCATATGGAGTGATAATGGTGAAAGTGAAGGTACCTGAGGATTATGTTTGTCACTGGTTCCGCACAGCGACGTGGAAGAGAAACTATGAAGAAGGGCCTATTCCAGTGAGAGGTATAAAGTTTTGGCCAACAACAGGTGCTCCAAAGGTCCATCCTCCTCCTGTACCTGATAAATCGGAGGATAAATCAAAGGATCCATCGGTGGATCAGTTGGTGGATCAATCCAAGAGTAAAAAGACAACCAAAGCCGACCACAAAAGAAAAAGAGGAGTTAATGAGTCTCCAACCAAGAAGGCACCAAAGCTTAAAAAGAGGATAATGCATTGTGGAGTTTGTGGAGATGCAAACCATAACTCAAGGAAACACAAGAATGATTCTAACAAGGTTTGTATATGCGTTAAAACTCTTTCTCCTTTGGTTTGTGGTTTGTAATGTATGTTGCGGTTTCCATTTTTCAGGGTCAAGGAGAAGCCTCTCAAGCGAATCTCACTCAAGCTGAATCCTCTCAAGGGACTCTCACTCAAGCTCCATCTTCTCAAGCAACATAGCAGATGTAGGAAGCAATAGAAGGATCACATGGAGCTCTTTTTATGTTTTTTTTAATGGCTCTCGGCTGTGTATGAACACAAATGTAGGATGCTTTTGGTGTTTGATTTAGGCTACTTTCTACTTATCTTATTGAGATGCTTTTGGTAATGGATTATGAGCTCAATGAAACGGTTTTTAAGCATTTTCTATGTTGTTCATCCTTTTCGATGTAAAAGCATCAAGTAGTTTGTAATAAAAAATGCAAGAAACCCACAAGTATCATTGAAAACCCCAAATCATTGTCATTAAGCTAGCAAACACCATGTCATTACAAACACCATAGACTGATAGGATTTGGATATCAAACCCAGAATTTGCTCACCACACCAACATCTCTTAGGAACACCAACAACTCTTCTTCTTGTTGGCAGTGAAGTTGATGATCCAATCGAACCTCTGATACATTACTTAAGCCTCCATACATCACCAATTTTGTGATTAGAGCAATCAATTTCACGAAATCGATTTTAGGGTTCTTAGGTTTTGAGAAAATCGAATTGGGGGTTTTTGTTTCGTTTTTTGGGTCAACGGGTCACGAGGCGGGTCTTTAATTCGGTTTGGTTTCGGTTATAGATAGTTTGGTTTTAGGTTTAGATCGCAAACCATAGAGAACCGATCAGAACCGAGGCCAATGGAGACATAGGTTTCGAACTATTTTCTCGTGGGGATTCGGAAAGAGAACTTTCAGTTGGTGGGGATCTGGAACGGGGTCATAGTTCCGTGGAGATCTGATGCTATGTCATAGTTCTCGTGGGGAAATAGGTCGTTTTCCCGAAAAATAACCAAGTCGTGGTAAAATGGGAAAGAAAGGCCCAGTAAGAGGCCCAGTAAGCGGCCCATTTCGTCTTAATAAGTTTTTGAAATTTGTAAACAATCTGAGAGCGCCAAAGAGAAAGAACAGAGAGAGAGAGAGAGAGAGAAAGAATCATGAATTCTGAGTTTTGGTCACTTAAGTATACGTGAATTTCTCCGATGAACTTGATTGATTGACTGATTATCAATGAAAGTGAGTTTTCGCGATGATTTTAAGTGCGAGTTGGAGTTGATGAAATTACAAAACGAGGTTTTCATATTCGCTGAGAACTGAGAGGTTCATGAATTCTGAGTTTTGGTCACTAAGTATATGTGAATTTCTCCGATGAGGATAAGGATGAGGATAACGCGTTTGTTTTTGTTGAATCCATTGCGTCGATTGATAAGTTCTTACACATACCTGACGAAAACATGATTGATTGGGTTGAGAAACAATTCATTAGCTGCCTGAAGCAATTCTTCACTATTGCGGATTTGCATAACCACAGAAAAGAATTTGAAGAGGGAAGTCCTGAAGAGAAGTCTTGGCTTGTCTGCCTTAAAAAGATTGAAAAACTAGCAAAGGACAAGACAGACGATGTGATGAAAGGTTACCTTCGACACTCTAGTAAGAAGAGTAAAGAGAGGATAGAGGAGGCGAAGAGGAGAAGAGAGGTGGTAGAAGCCGAATCTGAGAAGTTCATTGAGGCTGCTGGGATGAAGACGAAAGCTGTGATTGTCACTGAGGATGAAGCGAAGATGGTCACTGAGGACAATAGCAACAATATCATCCAAGCTTACCGAGAGAGGAGTAAAAGTGGGGCCATTGTGGCTGAAGATCAGATTATTGAGGTGGCTGAGAAGAAGTCGGAGGGTGTAGATGCCAAAGATGAGAAGGACATAGGGAAGGATTCTGAGAAAAGCCCCAAAGAAGAAGCTCTTGTGACCGATGCCAAAGATAAGAAGAACATTCCTCTGACCACTGAGAAGGATTCTGAGAAAAGCCCCAAAGAAGAAGCTCTAAAGGAGCGTGTTTGGGAGTTGATGATGGAAAGGGACTTTACAGCAGCTTTCAGTTTAGCACTCAGAGAAGAAGGGTCGCTTTTAGCACCATGGCTATGCACCAAGACTATTTTACCCGTGGCTGATCTTTCTTTGGGGCAGGACCTCTTGCTGACCCTTCTCCACCACCTTTCTCGTGCTCTCTTCTTAGACCCCAGTCAGGACAATCTGACTTTCATGCATCAGGTGGTCAAGGAACTGGACCGTGAGCAGTGGAAGGATCTAAATCAGGAATGGATTTCAAACGTATTGAAGGATGTGACATGTCGTTTGAAGAATTACACAGGCCAAAGCAAAAGCAGAGCAGTCATGTTGGAATCCCTTCTACAGACCAAAGCCGGTGCTTCAACCACCACCGTAGAATACAAAGCAGCTGATATGGTGGTCATTGAGGATGAAGCTAAAGCTGAGATGGACCTTTCAAGGGATGAGACTACTGATCAAAAGGAGGTTGTGCTTGAGCTTGTACGTCACCGTGCCTCTAAGATGATCGAAGATCTCAATTTCGAGGGGGGTTTTGAGTTGGCCCTAACTGCAAGAGACGTATCTTTGGCACCATGGATCTGCTTGCAGATCCATAAACCCCTCGCCGATCTTTCTCTCAGCCTGCCAGTGTTGATCTCCCTTCTTCAACACCTTGCAGCAGGGCTCGACAGAGAAGACAAGGGGGCCAGGCTCCATTATATGAGAGAGGTGTTGGAATTAGTCAAAGGTCACCCTGAGCTGAGGAAGCATCCAAATCAGAAATTGATTTCCAAAGTATTCAATGATTGTAAAGATTTGTTGAAGCGTTGCAGGGAAAGTGAAGACAGCAAGATCATTGCAGTCATGTTGGAAGCAATCTGATAAGTAAGTATTCAACCGAGAAACATATTGGAAACGCTAGAAAATTCTTTTCTTTTCTTTTAAGAACATATTATGATACTTAAGCTCATTTTAGTGAAGATCCAACATATAACAAACTGAAATCAAGAGTATGCCAAAAGAAATTCCCTTATACCAAACATATTACCAGCTAACTCTACCCATACTAGTGTAAACTCAAAACAGAGCTTAAGGAAGACGTTTGATTGTATATTATTACAGTGGAGGTGCTCGTATAGTGTCCCGTTTGATGAATACTCAAAAAGAAGCACTCTTGGGAAACGGTGCCTTCTCTTTGCAGTATCCACGTAACTTCCCTACATTTTCATGGTGTAATCTAGCCAAATCCGCAACCTGAAACAATGAAATCACCAACAGTCAGGATTTTTCTGATGTTTTCTTACAAGTGAGTGAGTGATAATCATAAGAAGAATAAGGACCTCTCTCTGGAAATAAAGCTCATAATATCCAGTCCAATCTTCTTGTTTAACGCAGACAGAGATCACTGCAATCTCAGTCCCGCCGCCTTTGATCGTTCCTTGTAAGCCTGACTATTTTCACAAGAATCAATGATTCTTCTGAAGTCTTCTCACGCCAATTCTAGCTCTTGTCTTGTGAATCTTGAAACACCTTCCTTCAGCATTTCAGAATCTGTAATTAAGAAGAAAAAATAAAACCAATTCTCTGTAACTTTAAAAATCATACTTGATGATGTTTAAACCAGTTGATGTTTAAATCATACCTGATGATAGATAATTCAGCAGACAAACAATGTTTGAGAGTATGCTGAAGAGAAATGAGCAAGCAACAGTGTTAGGGATCAGCACAATATCAGATTAAAAATGTCATTGCAAGCGTCAATAGATTGCAAAAGTTTGAAGCTCTTTTATTACATTATCACAATGCTTGTCAAATTCCCAATCTCTGCAGGAATAGGTCCTGTTAGATGATTGTTTCCCAAGTCTAAGCTGTTGATTTTCTTCAACTTTCCTCCATAAGAATGTTCCCACGCAGGATACTAAAGATATAAATCAAAAACATACATTTCTTGCAAGTAGGTGATCTGACCAATTTCTGGCACAAGAAACCCCTCTCATGGATGTACCCGATATGTTTCTGCAGAAAGATTCGGCATCATCACAATGAAGAATGCAGAAGGAGAGATCAAAGTTTCTTACATTTGAAGACTTTAAGGAAGTTGCTTGACTATCTTGTTAGGTATTGTGCTTATGCAAAGTCATTTGCGTTTGGGTGTTTCTAAGAGCAACTTGTTGTTATATGTTGATTGATTGTTTTGTGTTGTAGGTATGATGCTGTGAGTTTTCTCAAGTTCTTGGATGCACTCAGGGTATTGGAGAGCTATCAATCTGTTTGGTCATTTGCAGAGTCCAGCTATAAAATGTTTGATTTTGCAAAGAAGCGAGTGTATCGTCTCATGAAGGCAAGTGATGTCAAGTCTAAAGAACATGTTAAGAATATAAAAAAGAGAAAGTCAAATGCTTCTGTAGAAGCAGGTAAGTGAGTGACTGAGTGAGTTTCAGTTTCAAATGCCGTTTCTCTGTTATGGTTGAGTTGGTGATGGAAATTGGCTCAGCTATGGAGCAAGTTTTTTCTCTGTTTTTGACCTCCGCCACACTCTATCACTGAAGTGACACATATGTTTTCACGATGTAGCCATAAGAGATCTCGCTCTAAACCTGATGGTGTTCCTTATGATCAATACAGAGGATTTTAGAAGAGACGCAAGAGGAAAGAGAGAAGCAGACGCTTTCTGAGGGTGACATGAGTGAAAACAATGGAATAGTTCTTGTGGCTTGCAAAGATGAACGTTCCTGCATGCAGCTTGAAGATTGCATCACAAACAAACAATCCACAAAAGGTCCACTTAGATTACTACAGTCTGTTACATCTTACATCATGCATTTCATTGACAACCCATTAGAAGCCTGTCCCTACTTACTTGGCAGTAGGCACAAATCTGTTTTCTTTGTTTTTCAATCTTTTGTCAACGATTTGATCTCTGATTCTGAATCTGGTGATGATAATATGGTCTAGGAACGGTGAAGATGGCGAAGTGGGAAACCAAGATTTGCATGTGCCTGGAATAATTCCAAAGGTTCCGGGACGGTTTTAGGTTTATTTTGGGAAACCAATAGAAACAAAAGGTAGAGAGAAAGAGCTAAACGATAAAGAGGGAGCTAATGAGGTTTACTTGGAGGTCAAGTCAGAAGTAGAAAGATGTATGGCTTACCTGAAGGTGAAGAGAGAAAGTGATCCTTACAGAAACATATTCACGAGGCTTCTCTATCAGCTCTCACATGGTTTCACTTCCGAAATCCCAACCTTTGATCTCCAAAATGAGTAAATTAACTAGTTGTACGGTAGCTCATCGTTCCAAAAAGACTAATTTTATTCAAACTAATAAAAAAAACCATGATTGATTCGGCTTTATTGCTATGTTCACAAACCGGTCTTAAGATTAATGAGTAAATTAACTAGTTGTACTGTTCTAGTCTTAATTTTTGAGGAATCAATAGTTTGTGAAAATATTGTACATTAACATGATTGATTCGGCTTGGAGAGAATTCACGGCTGTTTAAGTAATTCTTTTACAGCAGTGGAATTGTTCAGATGAGGATGATGCGAAAGGTGAGATGACTCTTGCAAGCATGGAAGAAGTTGTAAACAGGGAAGAAGATTCAGATGAGATTACTGATTATCAGAAGGTTGCACTTGCTTATGTACCTGATCGTGCATCTAAGATGATTGCAAGATTCAATTTCGAGGGCGCCTTCTTTTTGGCCCCAAATGCACAACAAGTGTCTTTGGCACCATGGATCTGCAACCATATCGATAAACCCCTGGCGGAAATTTCTCTGACCGTGCTTGTGTTGCTATCTCTTTTTCACCAACTTGTAGCTCAAATCCACATCGACATAGACAAGGGTCTGGTCAGACTAATTTATATGCGACATGTTGTGGAGCTAATCAAAGGAGAGCCGATGATGTTCAAGTCCATTCAAATGTGTTAGTCCGCGTTGTTATGTTGAAATTCATGCAAATTTGAACACATTACGAATGTATGATCATATTATTGGTAAACATCAAATGTAAACGTAATTAGAAACAAACACGCCCGAAATCATATTTACAAGTGACTAATGCGTTTTTACAGCGTTTGCATCAACTATGAGCTCGAAATTTCGGGTGGTCTGGTCAGAGAGTGGGACAACTCGGTTGCATAATAAATGCTCCGACACTCTCTTAAGACATTGAACAGTGTGAGTTAAGATCCGAAGATCGCAACGCTACATTTGTCTACGGCAACACTACATTTGTCGATGATGGTTCGAGTTTTTTTATCTTACTAACACGAGTTGGTTTGAATCAAACCGAACCATCTGAATTCAAATTAGATAAATCTCTCTTATACCGTACCAAATTCAACGACAACAATCAAACCGCGTTTCCTCCTAAACTGAAGTGAATTATCTGAACTGAATTTGGTATAGACGACAATCGAACCGAAATGTCGATCCCAAAACCGACATCGATAAAACAAGAGAAAGAGACGCGAAAACAGGGGGACCCGCGAAAACAGTGTTGTGTTCGATCTCTTGAAGAATGAAGATGAAGTTTGATCTACCGAGAAAACCAACGATCTCGGAATTTTCTGGTCAATGGAGATTACCACAGCTCGCATTACCGATGGAATCTGTCCCATCTTCTCCCCACCTTCGAGAAGAGCTTACAATCTCGATTTTTCATACTGTAAGTCGACCAAACAATTGACCTCCGTCGCGTATGATCGGCTTACGGATCCAAAATTCGGAGCTAGCACCAGAAGTCTCCGTCACGGATGGAAAGTGACGGCGACTGTGAATCCGTATTCGCATGCAGAGGCGGCACAGCCAGAGGAGCGGAAGAGTTTGACTGATTTTCTGGTGGAAGCTGAAGATTTCATGAGATCAGACGGCAGAGATGGAGGTCCGCCTCGGTGGTTCTCTCCGTTGGAATGTGGCAAGCGAGCTCCGGGATCTCCTCTTCTCCTCTACATACCTGGTGATTATTGTCATTTTAAACGATTTTGCTATTGCTCTTTGTCTGATTCGGACAATGTAACTCTACCAATTTAGTTAACAAGACTCAGAAATAAAAACTTTCAGGGATCGATGGTACTGGATTAGGGCTCATTCGCCAGCATAAGAGACTTGGAGAGTAAGTAACTGTTTGATTCCAACTTAGACTTTTTTTAATTTACCAAGAATTAAATAATCGTAGAATTGACTTCAAGAACGACTCTTTGTTTATGATCTCATTGTCTTTTGTTTTCATAGGATGTTTGACATATGGTGCCTTCACTTTCCAGTCACTGATCGAACCCCTGCTCCAGGTGCTTCTCTGTTGTCTCATTACCGTTTTGTGAGTTTGGAGTTTTGTAAACTAATCTAATGTGCATGAAACCTCTTTCTGCTGTGTTGTTTTATATCATTTTCAGACATTGTGAATCTCATTGAGAGGACAGTACGGTCAGAGTACCACCGTTTCCCTAATAGACCCATATATATAGTTGGAGAATCGGTTGGAGCCTGTCTTGCTCTTGATGTTGCAGCGGGTAACCCCGACATCGATCTTGTCTTGATTCTTGCTAATCCAGGTTTAAGGAGACTACTAGCTTTTTTGGGATTTTTGTGTGTAAAATCTCATAAAATGTATGCATCATGTCTTGTGCTCATAGTAGACTATGTTTGATGCCAGTCACACGTTTCAATAACTTCATATTGCAACCTCTATCGGGTCTACTTGAAATATTGCCTGACAAAGTTCCCAGCTTGATAGAAGAGAGTTTTGGGTTAAAACAAGGTCAAGTTTTAACTCTCAACTCCTTCTTGTATAGTTGTATATATATTGCTTCAAAGTCAGGGCTAACGGTGTTTTTATTCCATAGGTTATCCGTTTGGGGCAATGTTGGAGAGTATGCTGAATGAAACTAATGTCACACAGATGAGTGGAGGGCTCTTAGGAGACTTCTTTGCAACTTCAGCAAGCTTGCCTGTAAGACTCATCTACTTTCGGAGAACAAATGATTGATATATGCATGTTTTTTTGTTGTCTTGTAATGCGAACAAAGTTATTTTACAGACTCTGTTTAGGATCCTTCCCAGGGACACACTTTTATGGAAGCTTCAACTACTTAAGTCTGCTACAGCGTCTGCTAACTCTCACATGTACACAGTCAAAGCCCAAACACTGATACTTCTGAGGTTCATAAACTTCTCTGTTTCATCATGAATTAGAAGTAGAAAGAAGTTCACTTCCGGAAGCTGAGTTATAGTTTTACTATTGCAGTGGGCGTGATCAATGGTTACTGAACAAAGAATACATTGAAAAACTCCCTAGTGCACTGCCGAAAAGCGAAGTCCGTAGTTTTGAGAATAATGGACATTTCCTCTTCTTGGTAAGGTGTCAGTGATTCGTCATTTGCTTTGTACATATTAGAAAACTTTAAGATTATGTTACTCTCTATTGATCTATATTTAGGAGGATGGGGTAGATTTGGCGACAATCATAAAGTTTGCCTACTTTTATCGCCGTGGAAAGAAACTTGATTGCATTTCGGATTACATTCTGCCTACTCCATTCGAGCTCAAAGAGTTTGAAGAATCACAAAGGTAAGTCAGTTACTTGACTCACTATATCATCCATCAGAGCTTAGTAGAAATAGAATACTATAACTGCATCTGCTTCTGTTACAGATTGCTAACCGCTGCTACTTCTCCGGTATTTCTCTCAACTCTAGACAACGGTAGAGTAGTAAGATCACTTGCAGGGATACCTTCAGAGGGACCTGTTCTGTACGTTGGCAATCACATGTTGTTTGGTATCGAACTGCGTCCACTAGTAGTTCAATTCTTGAAAGAAAGGAACATTCCGTTGCGTGGACTGGCACATCCATTGATCTTTACCAAGAAAAGAGGCTCAAAGCTCCCTGATATGCAGATGTTGGACTCTTTTAGGACGATAGGCGCAGTTCCTGTCTCGAATATGAATTTCTACAATCTGCTTCGTTCAAAGGCTCATGTGCTTTTGTATCCAGGAGGTGCTCGTGAAGCCTTGCACAGAAAGGTAACTAAATGATTGTATATTTTCCATATTGTTAATTTGTGAGGCTTTACTTTTAACGTTAAAAACACACATTTCTCTGCAGGGTGAAGAATACAAGTTGTTTTGGCCAGAACATTCAGAGTTTGTAAGGTTTGCCTCTAAATTCGGAGCAAAGATCGTTCCTTTTGGCGTTGTTGGAGAAGATAATCTCTGTCAAGTAAAGCCAAACCTCTTCGATTTAGTTTCAGTATCTGCAAACTTTTGCTTCAATCGGTTTTCGAGTAAAGTAATTTGATGAATGGAATGGTTATTATTTCTCAGATGGTTTTGGATTACAATGATCAAATGAAGATCCCTTTTCTCAAGAACCTCATAGAAGAGATAACACAGGACACAGTTAAGCTGAGGTATTTTAAATTGAACCTCTTGTCGACACTAGAATACAACATTTGTTCTGCTTTTGAAATATGGTTTGTGATGATAATATGGTTTAGGAACGGTGAAGAAGGCGAAGTAGGAAACCAAGATTTGCATGTGCCTGGAATAATACCAAAGATTCCGGGACGGTTCTACATATATTTTGGGAAACCAATAGAAACCAAAGGTAGAGAGAAAGAGCTAAACGATAAAGAGAGAGCTCATGAGGTTTACTTGCAGGTCAAGTCAGAAGTAGAAAGATGTATAGCTTACCTGAAGGTGAAGAGAGAAAGTGATCCTTACAGAAACATATTCCCGAGGCTTCTCTATTACCTCTCACTTGGTTTCACTTCCGAGATCCCAACCTTTGATCTCCGAATCCATTAAGTTATATCTATAGTTACTAGATTTGTGTGGTAGCACTATTTTACAGTATAAAACTAATTGTATTGTCGCTCAAAAATACTAATCTTATTGTGGGGTTCAAAGTTCAAACTAAGTAAAAAAAAAGTATACTTGGGTTTGTTTTGTAACATTCAAAAGTGTGTGGTTTTAATGAGAAAGCTAAGATACAATGGGTCTTTATGTTGAGATTCATGCAAATTCATGCAAACAGCATCTAACATGGTCATAATCATTCATGGAAACAAAAGACATGTATCCGTGTTTCTTATCCGCACTGTCTTGATGAAAGGTAAAATCATGTTCCTATCTGAAAAGAGAGGACTCCTATGATCTTATTTGTTATGCAGGAAAATTATTAAATTAATAAAGCAAAAGACTTGATTATTCACTAGTCTAAGATTTTGGTTTCTCCGCGGCCTCCTCAGCATCATCAAGCGTGGGGACTCCTCTGGCTTCCAAAAAATCGCTTGGCGTCAACAAGCGTGGGGTCTCCACTGGCTTCAAAAACCTCTTCTTTCTTCCGACAGTTTGAGATCTCACCAAGCCGGACGGTTTGAGATCGCTTGGCGTCACCAAGCATGGGAAATATCCATCTTCATTAGGTCTTCCAAAAAGAAGGTCTAGATAAGCTTTACGCCTACCTTGAGCAAGTTGGCGAACATAAATTTCGATATACTTTCGCCTGAGTGCTTCAACCTCATTCTTGTACTTGGATTCCCTAGGAGACGATGCCATGACGATGAAAATTCAGAAAACCCTAGACGGAGAGCACAATTCAGGCATCAACTGTAACACCTATATATTTTATACAATCTGCAAATTAAAAAATGGGCCAAAAAACATCTTCTTTACCAATGGGCCCAAATTTTTAAAACACTACCTCTCTAACTTTGCAATTTACATATCAATCAGACTTCCACATACTCTATGTAACAGAAACAAATAAACCACAATCTAGCTCTTGAGAAACACGCAAGTATGAGCAAGAAAGTGATTCATACAGCAAGAAGCTCTCTTCCAAAAAAAAAAAAAAAAAAGAAGCTCTCTTCCATCCATCCATCCATTTTGCTCTCTTACTTCTTTTACTAAATCAGAAATGATCGGTATAGTTTCTTCTGTTTGTGTTGGTTGGTTCATGAACCTCTTGTTCGAGGACAATACTTGTCTCTTTTGCAAAGCAATAGCTTCTGGACAGTGCAGAGATTCTCCGGTCTGTTCATAAACAAACCAGATTTACGTTGTAATGTGAGGCAAAAGTGAGGGAGAAACTCATGAAGAGAATGACACATAAGAGCAACTTTTCTTGCATTGTTTTCATTCCTCTGTGTCACATAAACAAACAATTGCATAACCAGAAGAGACCAACAGATAAACCACAATATAGCACTACTGAGAAACAGCACCCGGAAGTATCCAGCAACTGATGAGCTTTGCAGGATTTGATTTCATAACGCACAAGATATAAAGGGAAAAAACGTCCCAAAGGCAAAGACTTCATTATTATTATTTTTGTAGTTCCGGAAACAACTTAGAGCAGCAAGGATCATGTTCCTATTAGAATAGAGAAGACTCGTATGATCTTCTTATTATGCAAGAAAATTAAACAAAGACTTGATTAGTCATTTACTCATTAGTCTAAGATTTTGGTTTCTCCGCCGCCTCCTGACACCATCATGAAGCATCTTCTCCACTGGACATCTTCTTTCTTTTGGCGTCCGCGTCACCAAGCCTGCAGGGCCATATCCATCTTCCTTAGGTTTTCCAAAAAGAAGGGCTAACAAAGCTCTACGATTAGCTTGAGCAGCTTCGCGATCACAAAATTCGCGATATTTTCGCTTGATTTTCTCCAAGTCGGCCGCCCAGGTTTCTCTAGGAGACGATGCCATGATGAAAAAACCCTAGACGGACACCACTAGCTAATATAACAAAATCGAAACCCACAAAAACCTAAGAGAAGCTAATCAGAAATGCATATTGACTTGGAAAGCTGGCTTCTTGTGTTATATTTAAGTATGATGAGTGTGGACGATTAGCGTTAATCTTTTAGTTGTAGATATTGTAACTTTTGGGGTACATTTTTAGCAAACATAACAACAAGATATAAAAACTTTAGATTATAAAATTCAGCGAATACCGTAACATTACAAACTGAAATCGAAACTAAAGATTACAAACTGAACAAACTCCGAGACCTTAGAGTCACCAGCTGAATGAATCCTTAGACTTGTCAATGTTACTTTTGTGTGAACTCTCTATGTCTTCCTGCACACATTTCATCAACATAATATCATCCCTCTTCCAACATATATTTCTACTATGATTATGCATTGATTCTTAACCTTGGAGAACAGCGAGAGATTTATTTACCTTGCAGGACTTTAGTAGAGGTTCAAGGAAGGAGGATCTGAAGAAACTGACTGATTTCCCAAGTAAACTTCTCTCTGACTCTGCAGGTATCAAAAATAACTCAAGAATTAGTTATGCTAGGAAAAGTATAATCCTGAAAACATTTGAATATTGATTAGAGTATTCAAGAACGTACCATCATCATCATCCACATCCATTTTAAGGCCTCCTGAGTTAATCTCTTCTATAAGCTGAGAAAATCGTTGGGAAAAAGGAAATACAGTACTATAAGCTCAAGGAACAATATCTTTGTGATGATCCATCCACACTCGAATGTATCATATTGTCTATTGTTTTTACCTGTGAAAGTGTTGGAACTGCCAATGGATCAAACTCATCGCACTTCTTAGGGTCGATAGGCACACATACACGACCTGAAAACCACAAGACATTTCATAAGAATTTGAGCTCACATTACATATGTTGACATGATTGTGAACATGATTCTTATACAACTGGTGTAATATACTCGAAAATCAGCAAAAAAATACCTGTTTTTGGATGGACACAGAAGGGTGCCTTAAGCAGATGGTTCATTTGTTTTGAGACCTGTAATTGACCAAGGAACCATACAACTAAACAGTCACTTAACTTGTCAAGTAATGTCTCCCAAAACTGTAGCATACAAGATTATAAACAAACCTCCAAATCAATTCGAGGATACGTAAAGGTGAAGACAATTTCTTCTACGCACATCCGCAGTGATGGAGCCTAAAAACATTGGATAAGAGATTAAAAGATGAGCAAATCTCTAGGATTCAAGTTCATCAAGCTAAGAGCTGAGTGAAACACAAATAAGCTTTTCACAACTCTTTAACATTACTACACACCTTCTGTTTCTTGGAGTAGAGCGTGTTTTTAAGCTGCTCCCACCTTGCAAGGCTAGTGGCTTCTTCTGATAGGGATGATCTAGCAGCATTCTCCCACTTTTCTCTGAGCTCTAACTGAATATCTGTTGTGAAAATGTAAGATCATCGTAAGTGACCAAACTAAGGTTAGTACCTTCTCATATACATCATCACACTTGCCATACCTTCATCTGAAATCATCTCAAGTATCTTCTCATACTTTTCTTTGCTTGAGAATATACTTTGATTTGCTTGTAGCTCGCCCTCAAAAAAATCCTTTAGAAAATCCACATACGACCTCCTGAAAAGCCAAAGATGAACATTAGTAGCAGAAAATAGAGAATTTCATCGAATCAGAAAGAAAGGCAAAAAGTGAATGGAGAAACTCATACGCAAGGAACGGATGAAGAGAATGACCCATAAGAGCAACTTTTCTTGCATTGTTTTCATTTCCCTTATAAACACGGAAGTATTCAGCAACTGCTGATCTTTGTTCATTAGTCAACCTGCAGGATTTGATCACAAAAGAGTTTAATTTCATAACGCACAAGATAGAAAATGCAGAAAATGTGATTCATACAACAAGAGAAACGAGCAAACGGTGTTAGAAATGAGTTCAGTAATTGTTTTCACCTTCGAGCTTTAACATCACAAACCCAACAGTGAACTCCGCGACGTCCACTGAAGACCCAGAGGATGTGTTTGAAACCAAAATCCTCTGCAAATTGGGAAAACCAAAATGAGTAACTATACGTTCTTCCTATAATAAGACCAAACAGTCTTGCACATTGGCAAACAGTAAACTACAATAAGTTCTTCACATTACATAGGCTATTGTTCTACAGTATTGACACACTGAATCTAATTCCCAAAATCAGAGGTATCTTTGCGGTACCTCTTAAGGAAGTATCAATGACTTTGATAGCAACTGTCATTAAAGGCCAACATTTGGAGCAAACATCAGCTCCTGAGCAACAGTATCTGACATCGTCATAATCTGTTATATCCTGAGAGAAACAATATATTGAAATTCAAGTAAAGAAACCATACAAAAAACACATAAGAAGAAGAAGAAGAAGAAGAAGAAGAAGAAGAAGAAGAAGAAGCATCAAAACCAATGGTTTGTATCTAGAAAAGATGATAAAACTCACAATATCAAAGACCAACTCCCTCTCCACTGGAGTAAACACATTGGTACCACTTTGTGCATAAGCATGTCTCTTATCTGGCTGCAAATATGAAACATTCAAAAAAAAGTTTCTAATCATAATCATTTTGACAAGCACATATAAAGATGAAGCTTGTAACAAAATGGGATATTCTCGAGATGGCTTACATCAACGCTATACACAGCGCCAATATCAATCTTGTATGGGAAATTCACTTTGATAGCGTCTTCCATAGCAGAAGCATTCTTGAAGGACTTATAGCGCAAATAAACATCGTTCTCAAGTGTAAACGAGAACTCTCTTCTACCAAAGTAGAATTCATCGCAACCAGGATGTTTCCCATCTACAGGTTACAATACATATTCATGATGCATCAATGGTCTATAGCTCTCTCATGTGTGTGTGTGTGTGTGTGTGTGAAAGAGAGACACAAGCAGAGAAACAAGTACCGTGTCCGTACGAAAGCCATTTGTGGATATCAGTGTAAGGAAAGAGCTTTCCTGCAAATATCTTATGAATTAGCATATTACTTTGAACGAGAGAACACAGTAAGATATGATTTTGCGAAGAACCAAATGTGATAAAAATGAAACTTGCCATAGTAAATTCGGAGGTAATGGACATTGAATTCGTCTGGATTTTCGATTCTAGGTTTTGGGTTTGTGAATTTTGGTGCATCGATCATCATATCTTCTCCTCTGGTTTCAGGCTCCTCTCTCGTCATCTTCCTCGCGCACAAGACAAAGGGCTATTTTACTATCTGGGTTTCAAGTAGAGATTCACAGCAACATCACAATCGAACTGAATCTATACCGATACCCAAAACAGAAAAAAAACGTCAACTTCAGATTGAAACATTGAAATTTCATAAATCGAACGGGAGAGAAACAGAGAACTTACGATTTCCAAGGCGATAATTTGACCAAAGAGACAGCTTAACGGAGAAGAACAAATAATTTGGGTGGGCATTTGGAAAAATAGCGGCGGGAAAGAAAAACCAATTTGGCGGGAGAGACAAGTGAAACAATGGGCCAAATGTAATTATTGGCTTGCTTATTCTGGCCCATTAATGAATCATTTCTGAGTGTTTTGTGCATAATAATATGTTTTTTCTTCCACTTTTAGCTTGTAGAAGTACTTAAAAATGAATAAAAATCAATTTTTTTTAGAGTTTGATTCTTCATTCTTCTTATAATTTTCAATAATTTCATGTTATAACTCATCAGTTAAATGACAATATGTTTTTTAGAGTTTTTTAGCTAGAAAACCAAACATCACTAAATAAAAATAAAAACCAAGGTGTAGAGGTTTTTTTTTATCTAACTACAATTCTGTATTTTCATGAAATCCACCGATTTACAGTTCAATCAGTCGAATCGTCCGGTCTGATCCTAATTTATGAAGATTCAAGCCAGTTTGAGGCTCTTGTGAAACTAGTGAGGTTGTTGCCGAACAAGATTAGTGCAACAATGTGCTGAGGAGTGTGATCGACCGGCACGGTCGGTCCGTTCCGATACATAAATCCGGCCGATCGCGGCCGTTCCTTCTCTCCCGTGCGTCCGCGGGAACGGTTTCTGTCGCGCGATAGAATCCGGCCGAGCATAAGCCGTTCCTTCCCGGCTCGACCGACGGTCGGCCGGTTGGAAATTGCTCGGCCAAAATCATTTTTGCGCGTCCGCGGCCAATGTTTGGCGCGGATTGTGTTTTCACACCTTTTTCTCCTTCTATCCTATCTTAAAACAAAGAAAACACAAAAGCAAAACAAAAACTAAGAAATTTAAAGAAAGAAAAGTAAAAGTACCTCATGGGTTGCCTCCCATGCAGCGCTTGTTTTAAGTCTTTAGCTTGACTGTAAGGCTTGGCGCTCAGGAGAAGATGGAGACAAGAGGCATCTTGATCCTCCAAGTCTTTTCTCCTTGCAATGAGTATCTGGTGGGTGATTCACAGCTGGATAGACAATCTCTCCATGAATGTCCCTTGGCACTACTGCCTTAGGAAAAAGCTTTAGAGTTCTTGTCACTTTCTCCTTGAATCCTTCTAGATTCTCATCAATAAGCTCCTTTGGGAATAGAAGCTTCATGTTGCGGCCAGACCTAGGCTTTCTAACCTTCTTCTTGGCTTGGCCTCATCTTCAATCTTGGTTGATCCCTTGGGCGGTTTTGGTGTAGGGGCCTTAGTCTTACTCCTTGCTTGTTTGGCAAGCTGCTTGGGCTTAGGAATGGGATCTTCCTTGATTGTTTCTTCAGTTTCTCCTTCTTGGGGTGGCTTCAAAGTAACTTTCTCCTCTTGGACCATGTCAACAAAAGAGTTCTTTGTTGAACACATAGGGAAGAACATACCCTTGTTCACCTTGTTGAAAGAGATTCTTTGATTGGGGAAATCAAATATGGCACCCACAGTAGACAGGAAAGGGGTTCCAAATATGAGAGGTCTATGGCTACTCTCTCTCATTTCCACAATCTGGAAATCAGTAGGGATAGAGCAATTTCCAATCTGCACCATCACATTAGGCACAAAGCCATAGGGGTTTGTGAGAATGAATCAGCATAGTTGATGGAGATGGATGATGGCTCTATCTTGGTGAGGCCTATCTTGTCAGCTATCCTCTTAGACATGATGTTCACATTGGCTCCTGTGTCACACAAAGATTGCTCAAGAATGTTACCTTTGATGATACAAGGCACAACAAACTTTCCTGAGTTATCTGTCTTGGGGATAATCTTTGGGAAGAGTCTTCTCTTTCTAGCTCGATTGGACTCTCTCTCTGGGTAATTCTCTTCAGGCCAAATCATGCAATCAACAGTAGGTTTTGAAAGCATCCATTCTGGAACTTGGTCTTCAAATCTTTCTTCTATGGCGGCTGAGTTGCAAAAGGACTTCTTGGATTCAGCTTCCTGTCTCTTAACAGCTTCCATAGTTTGAGTGACTTGAGTCTCTAGTTTCTTCACATGAGTGGCAACAGCATCATACTTGGTGTTGAGATTGCTGAACAAAGTGTCCATCTTCTCATACATCTCTTTGTGTTTCTCTTCTGGCCATCCATGATCTGTTGGAGGATTCCTTCAAATCTCCCACCTTGTTGGTTTGGAGGAGCTTGATTTGGTGAAGAAGCATATGGCTCCTTGGGCGGATATGATGATCTCTGCTCATATCCTTGCCTTGGCTGAAATTGACTTCCTTGAGATTGGTAAGGAGGTCTTTGTTGTTGTGGATACCTTGGAGGATACACTTGGTCTTGAGGATTCTCCACATTGGGGTTTCTATAAGACATGTTGGGGTTTGGGCGATAGCTTGGATTGTATCCCTTGTTCCCATAGTTTCCAATGTAGTTCACATCTTCTTCATTGGCTTCATTAGAGAAATCTCCCATGCATTCTCTTGATGGGTCTTCATTAGCATCACTCATCCCTTCTATTGCATTGATATGCTTGAGCTGTCCCTTAAGAACTTGAGCCATCATGTTCTTGAGTTCAGTCATTTGAAAAGAATCAGGGGAGCTAGTAGTGGTGCGGCTTGAGCGGTCATAATCAGGACAGTTGTTACAATCACTAGCTGCAAGATTCTCAATAAGAACCTTAGCTTCATCAACAGTCTTGGTCATGAAGTTTCCATTGCTTGCAGTGTCCAATGAAAGCTTGTACTTGTGGTCTATGCCACGATAGAAGATGTTCCATAGGTTTCCCTCATTGAAACCATGATTAGGGCAGTCCCTAATGTACTCCTTGAATCGGTCTAGCGCCTCATAGAAAGATTCATT
>CACVBM020001469.1:0-40236 GCA_902728155.2 Microthlaspi erraticum
ACTTCATGCAAATTAACGATTTATGAATTAAATTCAATCAGTTGGTGCGGAATTTTTTTTCAACAAATTGATGGACTGAGGCTAGTTTTTTTTTTTTGGTTAAATGTGGTTGGCATAGAAAACATTTAAGCCACAAAGTTATAAGGTCCCCGGTGGCTATTATTGCATAAGTATGAAAAGTTAAGTGAAATGGCTGAAAACTTGAGAATTACGTCAGAAAATAAATATTGTAAATACGAACACTACTTCACTAATAATGAAAATTTATCCAAACTTTTGCATTTTCTTGGTAAAATGATCTTACATTGAAGGAAATCCAACATGAAAAACAAGATTTTAAGTTTTACTAACAAATTTTAAACACTGGTCAAAATCTCAGCTTTAACAAAACAAAATGGTCAAAATCCCAGACTAATCTGAATATGGAAGTTGGATGTAATAAGTCAGCTTGGTATCAATTGTTTTTGGACACACACACACACACACACACACACACACACACACACACACACACATATATATATAAATATAGATATTTAAGCATGACCGTTATTAACCGTCAATGTTTTTTTCTGAATTCATGGTTCATCTAATCTACGTACACGTCTTAAAATATAAAAACGCTCTATATATATTCCTTGTTTGCGTAACAAAGACTTGTAAGAATCAATATTATATACAAAACTTGTAAGAACATTCAGCAAATTCCGTCTCTCTCTCTGCCTCTTAGCCTCTATGTATATAAACTTGAACACATTGAGGTATGAGCCATAAGATAATTATGGAGATTACGACATTTGATGTTTCAAAAGTTTTCTTCGAGCTATTCTCTGTTTTGACTGGTCAAAGCATGAAGTTGTGAGTACATGTTTATAATTAACATATATAAAAAAATACAGAGGATCGTCGAGTCATACACGTAAACAATAATATACAGTATGTATACATTATTATTTGTGTTTTTTGTTGTTGTTGCCAATTTGTATATACTCCAAACTTCCAAAGAAAAAACATGGGCCAATATTTTACTTTGGGCCTATTAAGCTAAAATAATAGCCCAAAGACCAAACCTATATAAAGTAAAGTATTATCAGTTTATCACTGTCACTGCAAAGCATTTTCCGGTGACTCGCTCTTTCACTGTCTCACTGAATTGATTCCCTTAAACCCTTGAGCGGGCAATTAGGGCTTTCCGTATCTTCCCGATTCTGTGATCTCCCTAAAACCTCTCCGGCAACAATTCACCGGAACTCGGAGCTCTTTCCCGTTGGTATGAAATTATGATTTTGATCTCTCGAAAGTTGACAAGAGTTGTCTGTTCCTCTCTTTACCACTCGAGAGCAGCGAAACTCCCAACCCAGAAATGGGTAATCTCGCAGCAAATCTGCTTATATTCGGCTAAAGCATCGGTGAAACCGCCGGATGTTGCGGAGGAGATAGAACTGGCTCGGCCGAAGACGAATCAGAACAATTGAAATCGATCAATCTAAGATAGCGAGGAGTGAAAATGTACCGTGTGAAGCTTGTCACCGCGGAGATTTGCAATCTCAAGAGCCTTTTTTCCAGCGACAATGCAATACTTCAAACAATCGTGAAGCCGACACTCATTCTTCCCATCGATGTAACCTTTGGAGCTAAACCCACGGATCTGACCACCGAATCGAGTCGGGAACTTGGAGGCATCGAATCGATCAATCAAGTTGATTCCAATCTCGCCGGAGAAGAAAAGAGTCTATTATATCTGAATTTTTGTTCGATTAAATGAGAAAAGAGGGAAAACTCTGAGAGGAAGAAGCCACATGGCCATCTCTCCCGCGCTGACATGGCGGTCAGGAGAAGGAACAAGCTCAAAGAGAAAGATGTTGTCACTTGCAAAATCTTGCATAAGAACTACCTTGCTCACTCTATCAAAACCCACAGCACCCATGGTTGATGAGTCTCTCATCATCACCATCATCGTCATTGCTTTCAGTCTACCACTATTATTAGACATTATTATGAGTAGTATGACTTTTGTTTGTTTAAGGAATGTTCTAATTTTCTTCTTCTCTGTTTTTATCTTATCTTAGTAGTACTCTCTCTTCATCCCTCAGAAGCCTTATTAACGTATTACTGTTTCTTGTTGCAATTTCAATGGAATTTGCTGTTGTTAAATACACTCCTTTTTACAGTATGTGTTCAACGGTGAGGAGGAAAAAAAACAAATTAAACGGGATAGATCACAGAGCCAATGAAGCAACAGGGTAGTGTAAATCTCTAAATCACTAAACGTTTAGCTGTGTATTTGATTATTACTGTCGTAGGAGACAAAAGAGCATTGATAAACTCTAGATTGATTAAAAAAAAAAATGCTTCACATATCTCACACAAATAACTGATAATACTACAACACTCCAATGTAGATACAAATTCATCAATGACTACATTACATAATGTGTATTATGTAAATTCTATTTCATACTAGTTTTGTACAAGTTTTGTACAAGCTACCGACATTGGCATTGGATTCCCTTCGAGCCAAAACCGAATAGTTTGTCATATTAAAAAGTCCAATATTACCTATTTGGGAACCCCTAGGCAAAATTGAATTACTTCGGACTTGGCACCCCTAGACAAAATTGTATAGATGGTTAAAATATAATTTTCTTGAGTCTTTTCTACATATTAAGATGATGGTTAGAAGGTGGTACGTTTTGTTCCTACGATTAACTCTTTCTGGTTGAAAGATATTTTTCATCAGATCTTTAACATAAAAGAAATGAAGAATGACAGTTCGATTAGTTTAGTGCCTTCAACTAATGTAGTTGGTTAGAAATGTGTGTATGCTCCACTATAATAAACCCATTCTACAACAAAGCAAAATTCTAAAACATAATATACTAAGAATAGATGGTTAGAAAAAAGTGTGGCTGCTCCTCTTTAGTTTAGTATTTCACTTCAACTAACACCGTGCCATAACTTATATATGTATGAAAGATTTAATTAACCGCATGAGGATAAAATAAAGAACTTCACAACTTCTTCAAACGTGAAATGTCATGAAATTAAATATCAACTTCGTATAATCAGTTACATAAATAAATTTTTATAAAGTTGAGTTGTTTTGGATAATGATTAGTTAGAAAATTAGAATAGGTTTAAGAGAACATTTTTTTTTTTTGTACCTCATAATTTTGATGCATAAGATTAACTAAATGGTTAAAGTTCAAGAAAACATTGAAGAGAGGTTGATCTATGAAGAATGTCATTGCGTTTCTTAAGTTGAAAGGTTATACTTATCCTATTCTGGTTCGCGAAAAAAAAAATACTTATCGAACTTTAACTTTTTCTTTTTCTTTTTCTTCAAACAGCATGTGTTAATTTCTAGTTCGGTTCGAAAATCCAAATATCTATATATATTAATATATATATATATATATATATATATTATTTATATATATATATATATATATATTTTTGTAAAAGGGCTTTCAAATTAAATGCATAAACAAAATATTATAAAAATATAACTTTGGGGTCATATATTATTATATAAAGTTGGATACGCGCGACATGATTGCGACACGTAGGAATTTTATAAAATATAGGATTACGACATATGTTACTTTTAATGTTATATCCGTTAAGATCGTGATACATGTCTTTGAAAAAAAGAAATTTTTATTTTAAAGGGAAAATTTTAATATCTTATAATAAAAACGAAATTTTAAATAATAAAATGAAAATAATGTAATAAAAAAATTCCTATTAGTATATGGAATAGGTATGAAAACTAAAAATATCCTAAAATTGTATAGAATAGGTTATATAAATTCCTATTTAAAAAAATCCTATTAGTATATGTAATAGGTATGTAAACTAAATATCCTAAAACTGTATGAAATTGGTTATATGAACCCCATATAAAAAAGAAAAAATAATTAAAAAATGTTACATCTCATAAGAAAAGGAATAAAAAACATATTCCCATTACGAAAATGAATACTTTTTAGATAGATACATGTGTCTAATATTTGATGAAGTGATGACATATGTCAACACAAGAAAATTGAAAAAATGTAGTAACATAAATAAATAAATTAATAAAATAATATTAAAATAACTAACTAATAATGAAAATGAAAATTTATAATGGTCAGAGGCAAAAACAAAAATTAAAAAAGAAACAATATAAATAGAAAACTAACAAAAAAACTAAATAAGATTAAAAAATAAAATTTTATAATGGACTGATCTTCTAATATTAAATAGTTTATTTTCTATGTTTTGATAGCTAAAAAATATTAAAAATAAAGATTTGAATAATCAAAGTTTCATAAAATAATTAGTCGATTAGATTTAGACACATGTAAATCTTTCTATTTCATATCATGAATTAAAAATAAAAATGTAAAAGACTAGATATCTTTATTTAGAGATTTGTTATCGGGTTTTAATTTTATTTTCTTATTTTTAAAATTGATCAAATTTTGTTTAATATTCTTTCATGATTTAAAAATAAAAATAAAAAATAAACCCGCATATACACGGAGCCTAATCTAGTAGTTCGATAAAGTTGATTAAGAAAATTAGAATTCTACGGCAGAGTAGAAAACTAAAGAGAATAAAAGAAAAACTAGAGATGGCTCTCTAGAGACTCCTAAGATGGTGATCCGCGGCCTCCTCGACCGCCACAACCTCTGTTTCTTCGCCCTCCTGCCATGATCCATTGCATCTCCTGAACTTTTTGTGAAGGTTTTATTTGTCTTTCGCTTTTTGCCCTTTGAGAAGGGTCTCCCACCTCAAAACCTTCGAAAATCCAAATTGATAGTACAAAGTTTACAAATTACAAAAGGATATTTTGGTTTTTTTTTTGTTAAAATGTAAAGATTTTATACCAATTTTTTTCAGTTTTTGACATAAATTATAGTAGTAACGAGAAGGCAGAAAAACCCAAAAACTACAAGAAAATATCTGATTAAAACAGTATAATAGAAAGCCTCGAGCGACAAGCTAAACATACACCAAACCGAGTTGATCCGAGAGTAGAAACACCAATTCCAAACATAGATCCCAAAATTTTGCATTGTTGCCAATGTTTCGTGTAACTTAAGTCTTCATCATAATTGCCACGAGCACTCCCATCATAGGCCAATCCTCAAAACTTCATCAATATAGCACCTATAGCTTCTCCAAAGACTAACAAAAAAATGGAACCCCATCAACACGACAACACCTTTTCAACTTCCGACGACAAGGGAGTTTCGAACTGTCAGAAAAAGGATACTTAACAATTCATGCAATATAAACCAAAGTAAACCATCATTATGAACTAGATTAAGGCCCGCGTATATGCGGGTTTATTTTAATATTTTGTAATAAAAACATGGAAAAATATTTAACAAAATTTGATTATTTTTAAAGTAAGTAGAATAATATTAAAAACCCGATAAAAATATTTAGTATAATTGATATTTGTTTTGAATTCATGATATGAAAAATGAATTAATTAATTTTTTTTTCCAATATAGAAAGACTTATATATGTCTAAATCTGATCAACTGATTAATTCAACAAAACTTTATTATTCTATTCAAGAGATTTCAATTGCTTGATGAAATATTTCATAAATAATTTTTTACCTAACAATATTGAAAATTAAACTGTTTAAAATTAGAATATCGGTTCATTATATTTTCTTAAAATTAATTACTTGCTTGATAATTATTTTGTTAGGGATTGATTAATATGATTACTTACGTAACACTGCATGAGAACTATGGAAATTAATTAAATTATAGCATGAGAACAAAAGTAAATATCGTATAAGTCGACGGTCTTATACTAAAGATTGACATAATCTTCGTAAGTCCGAAGCCGAAATTTTTCCAACCGTATCTGGCAGGCACTTTGACTGATACTTTGACTGATACAATTGATCTTCGTTCTTTCTGTTATTCTTATAAAAGATTGATGGCTGGAAACTTTATAAGTTTTTTTATCAGCAGACTGCACATTAAAGTTATAAATTTCGATGATGTTTTCTTCGGCCATCTGATCTCCGAAATTTCGTAATAGTGAGTTGGTATATGGTACAATTGACCTAGAGTCAAATAATATCCAATGTTCTCTTGAACTTTCAAAGACATGATTTTAAAAATTGAGAAAGAGAATCAAAGAGATTTGCTGAATTTGCTTTGAAGAGTTTTTGAATGAGAAAAAGAGACTACATTAGCTCTCTTTTTATAGGGGTTCATGTAACCAATTTCATACAGTTTTAGGATATTTAGTTTACATACCTATTCCATGTATTAATAGGACTTTTTTAAATAGGTGTTTATGTAACTTATATTTCATACAATTATGATATTTAGTTTATATACCTATTACATATACTAATAGGAATTTTTTATTACAATATTTTCAATTTATTATATAAATTTTCGTTTTTATTATAAGATATTAAAATTTTCCCTTTAATTTTTTTCCTTTTTTCAAGACATGTGTCACGATCTTAACGGACATAATATTAAAAGTGACACATGTCGCGATCTTATATTTTATAAAAATCCTACATGTCGCAACCACGTCGCGCGCATCCAACTTTATATAATAAGATTCTTGTGGACAAATCAGTCAAAGGAAAAAAAAATGGCGATAAGCTAAAGCCTACAGCACAAGTAGGCTAAAGCAGAAGAAACGCTAATATTTGGACATATAAATGTTACTTAATGGGCTAAATACCTAATTGCTCTTAGTTCAAAACAGATACATACAAATTGGGTAATTAGAATGGGTTTATCATAGATGATCTGTTGAATCTTTATATTATTAATTGAGAAGTACATTCTAATGTTTGGATACAAGAATTAGAGAAACATCTATTTGGATAGAAGAATAAATGGAAACAAAAGTTGTTTGGATATAAGAATAAGAGAAAAATCTATTTGGATAGAAGAATAAATGGAAAAAATTGTTTGGATACAAGAATAATAACTTAAAATAAACCGATGGTTTAGAAAACTTCCGTTTTCCATCTCTTAAAAATCTGCAAAAAAGAAAACTTAACATAATCTAACGATAATTCCAAATCAATAGAATATGCTTTTTGGATTTTCGGGTTTTTATAGACAAGTTCGGGTTTGGGTGAAAATCTGAGACATAATTTTATAGAGATATATATAGAGATATAGAAATTGTTCGGGTTTCTTTGAAAATTTCTGTTCGGGTTAGGTTCAATTTTTTTTTCAGTTTAGGGTTTTCCGGATTTTTTAGATTTCTGGTTTTCGGGTTTAGATATATTAAAAAAATTGAGTATTTTAAAATTTTGATTAGGTATTGGGGTCGGGTTCCGGGTGAAAAAGTTTCCAGATTTTTTTTGTTCAGTCAGGGTTTTCGGGATTTTTTTGATTTCGGATTTTCATGTTTAGACCTATTAAAAAAGTTTGGGTTTTTAAATTTTTTGATTAGGGTTTTTTGTCGGGTTCGGATTTAGGGTTTAAATTTTCTACACAAAACAACAACGTCACACCGCACAAACGTGCGGGTACTCTACTAGTTCTACTTCTAATTCTATTGTTTCTTTCATAAAAAGTCCCTTTTTTGGTATGAACGGGTGCAAAACATTAAAGGAAATAAAATAAAACTTTATTTTAAAGAAAACAAATTTCCAAAAAACGTGGACACCTGGCACGTTTTAACTAGCTCTCAAAGCTACGGCAAAGGTACCGACCTCAAAGACTAATCACAAGACTACAAAAAAACAAGTTTCTTTGTGAGACACAAATGCGCCTATACATACATACATATATATCTCTGCCGTCTTCCTCCACATTTCTCTGTACACAGCTTTCAACGATCAAAAAAGTCGAATAAACCCAACAGAGCCCCCAAAATTCTCCATGGTCTCTCGAAATCCGAATACTGCAGATGGATTTTTCTTGGATCCGGACGGTATGACCGTTCCTGCAATTGGACCGTTCACCGCCGCCGTATCCTCCTCCCCGACGACTTCTTCCACCGCCGTGGCAGTGACGGATGCGGCGGCGGGGACGGTTTCTTCGGTGGAGGATCTCAGCAAGAAGATTAGGAAGCCTTATACCATCACCAAGTCGAGAGAGAGCTGGACGGAGCCTGAGCACGACAAATTCCTCGAAGCTCTTCAGCTGTGAGTAATCTCATCATTTGAGCTTACCATTTCTCGTTAATTCCTTTGGTTTTGAACCATTTTGAGCTTCGATTCGGCGAGAATTAGCCGCAATTTTGCTGAATTAGGGTTTTATTATTCGTTTTGTCAATTTCTGGTGGAAGAAGTGAAATTCAGTGAACATGCGTTGAGGGTCTATTTGGGGTTATGCGCAATATAAGATTCCAATGGAATTGGGATTGAGAGTTTTCTATGTTTTTCACATTTTATTGAATCAGGCGTCTGATAAGCCATTGAGAATGAATGTCATGTAAATGAGTAATAGCTACTGAAATTGGGATGAGCCGAGATGTTATATGATCATCTATGGAAGTTATTTGTGTGTTAGTGAAGCTGAATAGTGAATATGTAGATGCTTTTTTTTCTGGTACAGTAGTCTATAAACACCGGTTATTGAGAAATTGAAATACTAAGGTTGGTGTAGATATATAGTGGGAAGGATCTTGGGTTAAGTTGTTTGTGGAGACTATGGATTGTTTTATCTTCAATACTTGATGGTGGTACTGTTCATATTCGTACTCCGATGCGTATTGTGATGCATACAGTCCTATATGTAGGTTGTTTGGCATTTGATCTGATATCCCTTATGCTTATATGTTTATATCATTCTAGGTTTGACAGAGACTGGAAGAAGATTGAAGCTTTTATTGGTTCAAAGACTGTGATTCAGGTGCAGTAAAAAAGAAATCTTCTGAGTTACTACTACAGTTGTTTGTTATCTGTTCGGAGCAAGAGTGGCACATGCTTTTGTTGCTCTGAGGTTTATTCAAGTGTAGTCTTGAGATTTTCTTGCATTAGACCTAAACTCTGTTTCGGTTTCTTATACGGATTCATATGATATCGCAGATAAGAAGTCATGCTCAGAAGTATTTTCTTAAGGTGCAAAAGAGTGGGACTGGTGAACATCTTCCACCCCCTCGACCGAAAAGGAAAGCCGCTCATCCATATCCTCAAAAGGCTCACAAGAACGGTACGTAATAGCTACTGCAATATGTGATGTTGTTTGCGTATTGAGAAACTAAACTGATGCAATTTTTTAATTTTTTATGGCAATGTGCAGTGCAACCTCATGTTCCAGGGTCCTACAAATCAACACCTGAACAAAACAACCCTACTTTTATGTATAGGCCTGAGTCTTCTTCGATGCTGATGACTTCTCCAACCACTGCCGCTGCTGCGGCTCCATGGACAAATAATGTGCAAACAATTAGCTTCACTCCCCTCCCAAAAGGTTTCTATTCTCATCTCACAAGCAATCACTGTCACTCTCTTAATATAGCGTCTTGTTCAAGTTTTACTAAATGAAGCATATTGTTCGGATGGAAACGCAGGAGCAGGAGCGAATAACAACTGTTCTAGTAGTTCTGAAAATACTCCGAGACCACGATCGAACAGGGACACAAATGAACAGGGAAATCTTGGCCATTCATTAAGAGGTAAGCATCGCTACATGGTTATGATTTTGTTTTGTACTGTATGGTTACCATTTCTTACGAGAAAGTTTGATTTTCTATGTTTCAGTTTTACCGGACTTTGCACAAGTATACAGCTTCATTGGAAGTGTGTTTGACCCACATGCCAGTAACCATCTGCAAAAGCTGAAAAAGATGGACCCCATAGATGTCGAAACAGTAGGTTTCTTGTCTTTTCAGTTTTTTTACATTAATCTCAATTCGGTCCAATGGAACAAATGATAAAAACCTAATCCTTGTTCACTTTGTTTGCCCTTTTCCCCACCAAGCAGGTGCTACTATTGATGAGAAATCTATCCATCAACTTGTCTAGTCCTGATTTTGAGGATCATGTAAGTACCTTCGCTTCACAAACTACTACTACTACTAAGACAGTTTTAACAAATCAAAACTAACATAAAAACTCTTAATTGGTTTTGAAACAACAGAGACGGCTTCTTTCGTCTTATGATATGGGGTCGGAGACAGCAACAAGTGATCATGGTGGAGTGAGTAAAACCTTAAACAAAGAAGCACCAGAAATCTCTACCTCAAGTTAATAATAGAAGTGTATGAAGTGTCTCAGTCCTCAAGTTAGCTAAATTCAGATGTGGCTACTGAAATAGTAATCTACAGAGATTCTCTTGTGGGTTTTTGCTTGTAGATATGAAGAAGATGAAGCTGGCATGGTTTAGTTTTTCTTTTCTTTTGTTGTTCTTAGAGTATAAATATATATACGTCTTTTGGAATATGGATGGTTTACCGTTTATGTACAGTGTAGTAACTTGAGTTATATTGTTATGAGCTTTTTTGTCTAGACTGAAAGACAACAATGAATAAAGAGAAAGAAAAGTTAACCGAAACCCGGTTTAAAGAATTCAATTTTCAGAAGAATCGAATCCCGGTGTGAACACCCATATAATTGGTTAAACCTTTCGTTACAGACAGCCCAAATTTAAGGCCCATAATTGATGAATTTACAGCCCATTATAATTAGCCCAAAACAAAGCTATAAAATCTTCGCCTTCTCCGTTCCGGTGAAACCCTAGCCTTTTTTACTCTCTCGCGAACTTCTGTGCGTCTATCTGCTCGCGAAAGATCTACCACCCGAGACAATGGTACACATGAGCTCTAATTTTGATCTATTTCTCTGTTCTCATCGTATTTTGAGGTGCGTTGTGATGTTGTTTCGGTGGATTTTAACCATTTTGTTCTTCTTCTTCCTGCTCTCAGATTATCACCGAGGAAAACCGCAGAGAAATCTGCAAGTACCTTTTCAAAGGTTCGTGTTTCGTGAAATTGTGTACCATTTCTCTGTTCCTTTGATGTTTGTATCAGTAAATGCTCTTGACTGCTTCAGCTTCTGCCAATCATTCTTAGGGTTTATTCCATTTTCGCGTAGTGATGAACAATTGTGATCTTAGAATTAGTTTATGTAGTCCAGGTTCCGAATCTGGTTATCTTAGAACTCTGAAATCCGCATTCAGGCTTAATTATAGCAAATTTAGAATCATGAGCTGTTTTGCTAGCTCTTATGGTGTTTGTCTTGTGACCTTAAAGCTGACTGGAAGATGAAGAGATTGTGTTGATTAAATCATGTTTCTCTTGGCTTTTGCAGAAGGAGTGTTGTTCGCCAAGAAGGATTTCAATCTCGCTAAGCACCCGTTGATCGAGTCCGTTCCCAACTTGCAAGTGATCAAGCTCATGCAGAGTTTCAAATCCAAGGAGTACGTTAGGGAGACATTCGCATGGATGCACTACTACTGGTTTCTGACCAACGAAGGCATCGAGTTCTTGAGAACTTACCTGAACCTTCCGTCTGATGTTGTGCCCGCCACCTTGAAGAAATCAGCTAAGCCTCTCGGGCGTCCATTTGGTGGCCCACCTGGTGATCGCCCAAGGTGCTTAACTCTTTGCTTCACTCATTACATATCTGGCAAACAAAAAAGCTTGTTTCATTGCTTTAAGTTGACATGGTTTTGTTGTTTCTTGGTGTTGAAGGGGTCCTCCTCGCTTTGAGGGAGGAGACCGTCCCAGGTTTGGTGACCGTGATGGGTACCGTGGAGGTCCTCGTGGTGGTGACATTGGAGGTGATAAGAGTGGAGCTCCAGCAGATTACCAGCCATCTTTCCAGGTAAATTCTCACTGACTTAACTTCTGGCTATGTCTTTAGCATAGAGCTCCTGAACCTAGTTGCTTATCCATTAACCTTTCAGTCTCTAATTGCCTTGTCTTTTTTGGTTGCCATTGTTTTAACACATTCTTTGTTGTTTGGTTTCTTGTCGTGCAGGGAAGTGGCCGTGGTTTTGGCCGTGGTGCTGGTGCCTACGGTGCTGCTGCACCATCTGGCTCGGGGTTACCTTGAAAAAAGAAAGGATTTTAGCCGACAGGAAGAACCATGGAGTTGTTTCGTTTTTAAATTGTGCTTCTTTGTAATTCAAATTCCGGAATCCATCGATCTCTATCAGAGTTTAGTCTTTCTTCGGATTTAAAATTTTCGTTTCCTTCGAGCATTTGAACAAGTAGGATTTGACTACATTCAGTAATCATACTTGCAAATTTTCCTTTATTATCTTTTCATACATTTCACACTATCATATTACTCCCATTTTTTTTTAACTCTGACCACTTTGATTCAATGGTCATTTTATCCTAAATTGGAGAACTATGATAGTAGTCCCGTTCCAAACACAAAAAGAGTGTAATATTAATATTATCCGATAATTTAATCTCAACTTTTGAGTCTTTGACAGTTCGCAAACGCAGATTTGGAGACGATAATTGTTCTCGTTTTACAGAGGGGGGCGGGGGTATTTCCGTCTTTTCGAATTAATAACCGAACTCTCGCTATCACTCGCTGCTGAATTTGAAACTTGACTGTACTAGCTTCTCTATATATTTCGCCGCCTCCTCTCCCAACAAACACAGATAGCTTGGAAAAAAAGAGAAACGAAGAAAAATGACGAGATTGAAGCTGGGAGGAGAGAAGAAGATATCTCTGGAAGAATACGTCGATTTCTTCGTCTCTGACAAGTCCATCGACTTCACCATCTCCTACCTCAATCAGGTTTCTCAAAACGATTTCCCTCCCTGATCTCCATCTGATTCTCCTCCTCAGTGTTTCTAATCCTCGACTCGTGCTTTTCGATTTCTCTCCAGATCATTCATATGCACGGTTTCCGAAAGCTCCACAAAACCAACAAGGTAACATACAATACAACCACCGATCATCTCTTAAATCCCTGCTTTGAATCGCTAGAAATTGAGAACCAGATTTCCGAAATTCCATCCTTCTTCTTTTTGTTTGAATCGATTTTGAAAGCTTGGAATCCGATTTGATTCCGTCAATTTGGTTCTCATTTTGTTTTTTTCTGCTGCTACATCGATCGGAATTTTTACCAGAGAACTGTAGGCGAAGCTGTGGACGCACTTGATCTACTAGATCTCTCTCGCTCGACTCTGAAACAAATCGCAGTCTCGCCGCCATCGGCTTCCCCAACGCTCGACGAAGTGATAACCGACATCGAAACTCTCAAATGGCAGGAATGCTGTCTCACCTCCCTCGAGATCATCAACTCCGGCGGACTTACTCCAGCGGTGGCCAAACCGAAACGGAAATCGAGCAAGCGAAAGAAGGCGACTAAGAAGAAATCGCAGCAAAAATTGGGTGACGCCGATTGCGTCGGCGATGAGAACCAGACCATAATGGTCATGGCCCTAAAGAGGAGGAAGAAGAAAAGCATCAGATCTGTGAATGAAGCAGCCAAGTCCACCTGCATCCTCACCACTCCTTGAACAATTTCCAGTAAAGGTTTACTATTCCACTTTCTCAGACCTTTCAAACTGTTTTTTTTTCTTTTTCTTTCTTGTGTGCTTTCTCTAGAGACTATACAAAACTGCGCTCATGGCAGATTGAATTCGTGAATTCTAGATCCCTTGAATATTATATTACATTTACATAAAATATATTACGAGACATATGAGTAACACAACATGTTAGATTTCATTTACGTAATCATTGAGCTCTCAAAATAACATTGGATTGAGGGGAACATTTTTTTTTTTTTTTAAAGGGGAACACTAGTTATGATTAAAATACATAATTAAGCTCATTCGTATGAAAAGTAAAGGAAAACTATAATTATAAATAATAGAACAAGCATTTGGATTTTTTTTTTAAGTTATTTTAAGATCCCCTTGTTTTAATTATTTTTGGCAGTGTTCAATAGATATGATGGCAATTTGTGTTTGGAACTCAAAAGAATCAAAATTTGCATAACCATTAAAGTGAGGTAGGCACATAGGGGGGTGATGATTGATTTAGCTACTATAATTCTATAAAGATTAATTTGAACCACAAAACAACAGAGAAAACTTTGTTTTTTTTTCAATAAGCTCATTACATATCCATGCTGTTATATAGAAGCTTACTGACGAATTTAGTGAATACAGAAAAACTTATGTATCAAACAGACTTATCAGCTTACACAGATTTTGACACAAACCGCAAAATACCTTTAACAAAGAGTTCAAAAGACACTAGAAAGACCTCAAGACTACACACATAAAACCTCACAACTTAAAACGACCATAGCAGAAACACAAGAGAGGTCTCTTCTTTCACTTAGTCGACTTCCTCCATCTTACTCTCTTCAGCAACATCTTCTTCCAACCCAGGCATATCACCATCGTCCTCAACATTGTCATCTTCTTCAATACTCAGACCCAACTTCAACATCCTGTGAATCCTCGCAGCAAACGTGTTTGGCTCCTCAAGACTGAATCCAGAAGTCAACAAAGCCGTCTCGAACAGCAACATCACCAGATCCTTAACAGACTTGTCGTTCTTGTCCGCCTCAGCTCTCTTCCTTAACTCCTCCATGATTCCATTGTCCGGATTAATCTCCATCGTCTTCTTGCTCGACATGTACCCACTCATGCTGCTATCTCTCAGCGCCTGCGCCTTCATAATCCTCTCCATGTTCGCAGTCCATCCATACTCACCAGTCACAAGACAACACGGCGAGTCAACAATCCTGTCAGAGACCACAACCTTCTCAACCTTGTCACCAAGAATCTCCTTGATCGTCTTGCAGAGATTCTCAAAGGACTTCTTCTTCTCTTCCTTCTTCTTCTTCTCCTCTTCCGTCTCATCTTCAAGCTTTAAACCTTCTTTCGTAGCGGAGACGAGCTTCTTCCCGTCGTACTCCTTCAATTGCCCAACGGCGTACTCGTCAATCGCGTCCACCATGTAAAGCACTTCGTATCCTCTCTTTTTCAGCTTCTCCAAGAAGGGAGAATTCTCCACCGCCTTCTTGCTTTCACCGGTGATGTAGAAAATGTCGTTCTGTCCTTCCTTCATCCTCGTGACGTAATCTTTCAAGCTCGTCATTTCGTCACCGCTCTTCGTGGAATGGTACCGGAGAAGATCAGCGATCTTTGATCTGTTCTGACTATCTTCATGGATGCCCAATTTCAAGTTCTTGGAGAAAGCCTCGTAGAATTTGGTGTAGTCTTCTTTGTTCTCGGCGATCTCGTTGAACATCTCAATGCACTTCTTCACAAGATTCTTCCTGATCACTTTCAAGATCTTGTTCTGCTGAAGCGTCTCGCGAGAGATGTTGAGCGGCAAGTCGTCAGAGTCAACCACGCCTTTCACAAAGCTGAGGTACTCTGGGATCAGCTCTTCGCAGTTGTCCATGATGAACACTCTCCTGACGTAAAGCTTGATGTTGTTCAGCTTCTTCCTCGTGTCGAAGAGATCGAACGGAGCTCTCTTGGGGACAAAGAGAATGGCCTTGAACTCGAGCTGGCCTTCCACTGAGAAGTGCTTCACGGCTAAGTGATCTTCCCAGTCGTTGGACAAGCTCTTGTAGAAGGAAGCGTATTCGTCTTTTGTGATCTCTTCTGGCTTCCTCAACCAAATCGGTTTCTGCTTGTTGATGAGCTCCCAGTCGTGAGAGACTTCCTTAATCTTCTTCTTCTTTTTACCGTCTTTCTCTTTCTCCTCGTCGACTTCTTCAACCTCGCCTTCGGTTTCTTTCTTTGCTTCGTCTTCTTCATCCTCGTCGTCACTGATCTCCTTCTCGGTGGTTTTCTCAGTCCATAGGTAGATAGGGTAACTGATGAACTCAGAGTGCTTCTTCACCAAGTCTTTGAGTCTCCTCTCCTCTAAATACTCAAGCTGCAAGAACAAAGACTTATTAGAAACACCAAACATACACAGAAGAGAAGAATCTGAGGACTAGGATTCATTCATTACCTGATCGTCCTTGAGGAAGAGGGTGATCTTAGTTCCTCTACCAAGAGGTTCACCATCCACATCCCTTGTGACAGTGAAGGAGCCACCAGCTTGAGACTCCCACACGTACTGTTCATCATCATTGTGCTTCGTGGTGACAATGACCTTCTCTGCAACGAGATAAGCAGAGTAGAAACCAACACCAAACTGACCAATCATGCTCACGTCAGCACCAGCTTGTAGCGCTTCCATAAACTCCTTGGTTCCAGACCTCGCAATGGTTCCCAAGTTGTTCACCAGATCTGAAGATTAAAAAGAGTCAAAACCACAGCACACAAACACTAAAACGGCACCAAGAATGAAGAAGATAATGGAATTTAGATTGATACCTGCTTTGGTCATTCCAATGCCACTGTCGATGATCGAGAGCGTCTTGTTGGCTTTGTCTGGAACCAGCCTGATGAAGAGCTCTGGCTGTCCATCAAGCTTGCTCTTATCGGTCAAGCTCTCGAATCGGATCTTGTCAAGAGCCTGTAAACATCCATAGTCACAAGCATAATCAGACAATTATCTCAGTAACAAAGAGAAATGGCAAACGTATAAGCCATTGATAAGAACGAGTATCCCAGAATTGAATCCACCAGAATTAAATCAAAAACTGCTTGCAAAGCTAAAATCAATTCGCTCACCAAACTAACGAATCGAGAGACGAACAAGGACTAGAAATCCTAAACTAACTTGAGCCACAAGTCATAGTGACTCGCTATGCAGATTCAACTAATCGACTGGTATCCAAATTCAGTGCTAATCCAACATAATCAGAAAATCAGCAATCAATGAAACGAAGAAACAAAACAATAAACATGCAGGAAAATGGGAGATGAAGGAATCGTAGAGCAGAGATTTGAAGGAAACATACATCAGAAGAGTTACTGATGAGCTCGCGGAGGAAAATCTCCTTGTTGCTGTAGAAAGTGTTGATGATCAAGCTGAGAAGCTGGTTAATCTCCGCCTGGAACGCGAACGTCTCCGCATCAGCCATCTGAACTTCCGCCATCGCAACGACTTTTGTTTAAACGCAGACGAAAAGCAAAAGAGAATGCTTAGAGAAAACTGTAAAAACGAAATCGAAAACTTTGAGAGCTTTTGAAGAGATTGATTGATGATTATCTGAGAGACAAGGAAGGAGGAAAGAAGAAAGTGAGATTTATAGAGAGGAATCTAAGTTCTAGTCTCTTCTTTTTGGAATGCGATGAAGCCAGTCGATTCTGGATTATTCCACGATACGACGTCGTTTCGTGGAAGAAACCGTTTAAGTGACGAATTCCAGAAAGTTCGTTTCGTTTCAAACTTCATCCAAATCCGAGTCGTCTGGTCTATTCTGACCCGAACCAATTGAGAAGAAATTTCCCCGGTTCAATATTTCTGATTTTGAATATACATTGCAACAAAATGATAATGGTTTGAAATAAATTTATGATTCTATCCTGAAAAATGATGATTAAAAAAATAAGAAACCAACTCTGATTCGTCGTCATTCACCAATAGTCATTGCAAGAACACTTGCCATCCTCAAACCGATGAAACCGATTGTTATCTCTCACAATGATCACTCGTCCCGTACACACCGACATGTACTTGATCGCGTTGTGGCAATCTCCACACACACGCAGATTCTTCATCACACGGATCGGCCTATCCTTCGCAAACGTGATCAGCCCAAACGCAATCGCCAGTCTCTCGCTATGATACCTTATCGTCTGACTCTTCTCGTCTCCATCAACTTCTCTCAGCACAAAGCTCGTATCCGCAACGTAACCAGCTTTCTCCATCTCTTCTCCTAACTCAACCAGCTTCTCGTAGATCTCTTTGCTCTTCTCATGTCGTCTATCTCCAGCTGCAAACGTGTGAACTCTGTTCCTCTCCTCAACCCAACTCAGCCCTGTTTCCTTCTTCTCCCCTCTGTCTCGCAACAGCTTCCTCGCTCTCGCTGCGTCTTCGAATCTACCGTCTGCTGCGTAAGCATTGGATAAAGAAATGTGCATACCGGAGCTCACTGGTCCTAGCTCAAACACTTTATCCGCTGCAAACGCTGCGAGCTCCGTGTTCTTGTGGATCGTGCAGCCGGTTAACAAAGCTCCCCAAACCGACTCCGTTGGATCGATCGGCATGTTCTTGATCACCTCGAGCGCTTCTTGCAGCTTACCGGCTCGTGCCAACGTGTCAACCAAGCAAGCGTAGTGCTTATCCGTCGGCTCGATCTTAGACTCTTTCATCAGATCGAAATAGTATCTTCCTTCTTCCACCAAACCACCGTGGCTACAAGCGTTGAGCAAATTCAAGAAAGTGATGAAATTCGGTTTCATTCCAGAGAGTTTCATCCGTTTGAAAAACTCGATCACTTCTTTAGCGTCCGAGTGTTGCGCGCATGCTTTAAGCATCGCGTTCCAGATCCCGAGGTTCTTCAATGGCGTCTCGTCGAAGACTCGGTGAGCTTCTTCGAGAACGCCGCATTTCGAATACAGCGAGACTAAGGAGCTTCCCACGAAGCTGGAAGAGCCGAAGCTGGATTTAACGCAGAGTCCCTGAATCTGTCTGCCTAATTCGAGGAGAGTCGAATTTGCGCAGGCGCTGAGGACTGTGGAGAAGGAGAAATCGTTCACGTCGAGATTCTCGAGCAGTGCTTGTTTAAAGAGCCACAAAGCTTCTTCGTTTTCGCCGATTTGAGTATACCCATACATCATCCCGCTCCAAGTGACGATGTTTCTCTCAGGCATTTCGTCGAACACTTTTCTCGCGTGAACGATGTCTCCGCATTTCGCGTACATGTCGACGAGAGAGCTTCCGACGAACACGTCAGCGTCGTACCCGGTCTTCATCGAGAGACAGTGCACCGATCTTCCGATATCGCAACGGCTTAAGATCCCGCACGACTTTGTTGCCGACGGGAGGACGTGGTGATCGGGACGGAGGTTTCCGGCCATCATTTTGTTGAGAAACTGGAGGGACATCGACGGAAGCTCGTTCTGGGCGAAGCAGGAGATGATGGAGCTCCACGTCGTGGCGCTCTTTTCCGGGGAATCTTCGAAAGCTCGGCGAGAATCGAGCGGGAGCTGGGATTTGGAGTAGAAGTTGATGAGGTTGTTGGAGACGAGAGGGATGAGGAAGAGTCCTGATTTGAGGATGTAGCCATGGAGCTGAAGTCCTTTAGGAGTCGATTTAGAGCGAGCTGAAGAAAGAAGAAGCTCGACAATTCGATGGTAATTGTGGCATGGGACGACGAAGAAAGCGGAAGAATCGATCATGCTCGGTGACAGAATTGAGAAACGATCTCTATTGGTTTATCATCTCTCATGCGTAAATTTGGAATATGACCCATTAATTAGATTGGCCCATTTTAAGAAACTTTCAAGTAGGGGCTCTGGTTTCAAGTTTATTTATAATTGCAGCCTTATATATTTGTTTTTAGGTCCAAAAAAGAATACAAGCAACAATCAAATAACTGTTAAAAGGATAGTGATTATTCTATAACATATTTTAATATTAACTTATAAGTTTACTCTCCACCGTCTCTCTTAGCCGACTTACTCTCATCTTTTACCCTATAAATAGAGGTCATGTAGCACGAAATACGAGGCCGCCGCCGCACTTCATCTTCTCCCTTTAGAATGAGATTTGCGTCGTCGTCACCCTTCCGTAGGTTCGTTGCTCCCCTGAAGTCACTTCTCTGACTGGTCTCCCCCGACTAGCCGGAGTTTGCTTCTCCCCTCGTCGAACCGCTTTTCCGACGAGTTTCCTCCTTGTTTCAAGATGTCACCAACTGCAGAACCCTCCATTTTCCGGCGAGTTCTAACGGCCTCCTTCTCTCTCCGGAGGACTGAAGAGATGGTTATTGTGGCGCCTTTGACGACGGGTTTCCAGATCTGTCTTTCCTCTCCACCGGAGCCGTCTGATCGAGCGCCGTCTAGCTCTCGCCGCCATCTCCTCCTCAATCCGATGCAGTCTAGGCCTCTCCATCCCCTAGAGCCGCCGGATCCGCCAGATCCACCGGATCCCGACCCGCCTGACCTCCGTGGATCTCTGCTACCAGATCTAGTCTCCTTACCTCAACCTTTGGATCTATCCCCTACTCCACCGTTTGAAGCCTCTCTCCCATCGGCCAAAGCCTCAAGAAAATGTTTCTCTCTCTCAGCCTCTGCCAAGCTTACTAGCGCCGACCCCCTCTCATTGTCATCCCCTCGTCTCGCCGGAAAACCTCTTCCGCTCCTCCATCGTCATGCCTCTCCAATTGCTCCCGAGAATGGGTTCCTTCAAAACCTCGAAGACCATTCTCCCAATCCAAAACAAGTGCTCAAAAAGTCAAATCTCACAAGATCAAAAGCCGTTTTTGGGAAGCTCAGCTTATCAACCTCCTTCCTTGATGAATCTACGGTACCGACCGGATCATCTCTTGGGATATTATCCGACATCGCCAATTTGGGTTTCATAGTTTTTAACAACTATTGTCAAATCCGAAAAGAGAGTCCAGCAAGGTGCTTCGGCCTCCTCTCCCGATTGCTCATCTTTTCCCACTCAAGCTGCTTCAATCTCATATGCTTGTTTAGTGGTCGACACATTCGCTCGTCTAATGTCATATCTACCGGATCAAATGCCGAGACATCATCTGCGGTTCTAGAGTATTGCCAGTTTATTGGTGTAACTCCGAACTTGCTCCTCTCCTCAAAGGAGACAGTCTTCAAACGCTCAGCACGAGCTACTAGTGTTGTTCATTCGTCTTTAATGGTACAGAACAACTTCAGATCGCTCTCAGAACGATCTTCTTAGAAGCTCTTTCAAAGAAGCTTCCAATTTGTTTCTATGACTCAAATTGCATAACTTATCCTTCTAATGCTTTGTCTTTCATTTCTGCAACAAGTAATTTCTACTCTTTGGCAAAGAGTCTATTTGCTGCTGCTACTGTAATCGTTTGAGTTTAGTTTTAATGAAAAGTTGTTCAAAAAAAAAATAGAGATCATGTAATGATGTTGAGACATGTACAATACGAACAAGTTCAATATATGAAACACATTCACTCTTCTTCTCTCCATAACTCTCACACCTCTCCTCACATACATAGTAACTCTCTCTCTCTCTACACCTTCTTCTTCTTTTATTAATCAATCCACTATATCAATATATAGTGGTACATTTAGTTTATTTATATCACGTTATCAGCACGAACTGCTCTTATATTCTGTCTATTATTTTATTGTTTATATGCTATGCCGGGATGGTAGGCTATGCCTTCTCCGAGCCGATTGTTATGGTAGACTTTGTCTCCACAATCGAAAAATCATTTCTTAAGCCGGGATGCTAGGTTGTACCTACTCCGAGCAAATGATCATATGGTAGACTATGTCACCTTAGATCATATAAGAGTTGATGGTGAAACCTCCTCTTGGAGTAGAGGCTTTGCCTCTTCTGAATATTTACTTTTCTGTAATTTACTTTTTCGCTATTTACTTTCATCTAAATTTCTGCTAAATTTATGCTGTTATAATGCTCAAATTTTTATTGCAAATTTGAATTTGAATTTATATTTAATGAATGATATGATCTATGCAGATATCATGTCAAATTTGGCTAAGCTCGAAATTTCCGCCCTTGATATTTCTGGAAACAATTATATGACATGGGCAATAGGTGCAAAAATGCATCTAAAAGGAAATGGGCTTCTTGATGCCATTGACAAGTCGAAAGAACATCCGATGAGAAAAAGGCGAAAGCCATGATCTTTCTACTTCATCACATCCACGATGGTTTAAAAGATGAATACATCACTAAAGAAGATCCTGCGGATCTTTGGCAATCTTTGAAAGAAAGATTTGACCATCAAAAATATATAGATTTGCCCAAAGCCAAATACCAGTGGCTATACCTCCGGTTTCAGGACTATAAAAGTGTTGTTGAATATAATTCTGCTATGTTCAGAATAATTTCCAAATGGTGCTATGTGGAGAAAATGTGAGCGATTATGATATGATTGAAAAAACGCTCTCCACATTTCACCCTGGAAATATAGTCCTGCAACAACAATATCGGGCAAATGGCTATACTCGTTATTCAAAATTGAATGGAAGTTCTCCTTGTTGCAGAACAGAATAACGAGCTTGTGATGATGAACCATCAGACTCGTCCCACTGGAGCTGCTCCATTCCCAGAAGCGAATGTAGCATCGTCCAGCCAAAATAATGGACGAGGACGTGGACGTGGATACGGTCGAAACCGAGGTCGTGGCCGTGGCCGTGGACGTGGTCGGGGACAAGGAAAAGAGTACCGTCCCGACGAGTCCAACAATGAAAGGAATATAAAAGATCTCGAGCAAATGATTACGGCCGAGATTCTAAAAAGCAAAAAGAAAGTGTTTGCTACAGATGCGGCATGAAAAATCACTGGGAGCGTACTTGTCGTACACCCAGACACTTAGCCGATCTATACCGGGAATCACAAAAAGCAAAGGAGAAAGAAAGTGAGACTAACTTCATCTCCAATGAACCCGGTCCTTCCTTTCACGGCCTAAACGATGATACTCATCTTGATGTTTCAGATTTTCTGGTTGACTCCGAAGAGATCAACGGAAAAACAGACGACTAAAAGGACATGATATACATAGTTATCTTCCTGAATAAGATAACCTAAAAGTTTGATCTTTTTGTTGTAAAATAGTTTTTAATGTGGTATTTTGTATCTTGTGATATAAGCTTTGTATTGTTTAATACTTATTAATGCATCTTTGTTAAATCCAGAAATGACGAAATTTGAGACTCGTGATGGAGATATGTGTCTTGCAGACAGTGCTACAACGCACACAATACTCAAAGATAAAAGATATTTCTCCGGTCTCAAAATTAAAGATTCCGTTGAAAGCGTGAATACCATTTCTGGTGGTGCAAAAATAATATTGGGCTCTGGAAGAGCCAATTTTTCAATGCCAAGGGGAACAAAGTTTGAAATAAATGATGCATTATATTCCCCGAAGTCTTACAGAAACTTATTAAGTTTCAAGATATCCGTAAAAATGGGTATCACATAGAGACTATAAATAAGAATGGCATTGAAATCCTTTGCATCAAATCGGAGGGACAAATATTGGAAGAATTGAAAATGTTGTCCTCCGGATTATATTGCACAAATATTACTCTGACTGAATCATATGTTACAGTAAACCCGAAGTTTACTAGTACATTCAAAATCTGGCATGAAAGGCTAGGGCATCCAGGTTCAGTCATGATGAGAAAAATTGTGCAAAACTCAAATGGCCATCCGTTGAAATACGGGAAAATTTAGAAACGGGCGAGTTCATATGTAATGCATGTTCTCAAGGAAAACTCATAACTCGGCCATCACCAGCGAAAGTTGGGAATGAATCCCTGTGTTCTTAGAGAGAATACACGGTGATATATGTGGGCCTATTCACCCACCATGCGGACCGTTTCAATACTTTATGGTATTAATTGACGCATCAAGTAGATGGTCACATGTGTGTCTTTTGACAACACGAAATACGGCTTTCGCAAGATTCATTGCCCAAATAATCAGGTTGAGAGCACAATTCCCTGATTATACTATTAAGAAAGTGAGATTAGATAACGCTGGTGAATTCACTTCACAAGCCTTTAATGACTATTGCATGTCATTGGGAATCGATGTTGAGCATCCGGTTCCACATGTCCATACACAAAATGGCATGGCTGAGTCTTTGATTAAACGGTTGCAACTGATTGCAAGACCGTTAATAATGAGAACAAAACTCCCAATTTCAATATGGGGTCATGCTATTTTGCATGCTGCAGCGTTGCTCCAAATACGACCAAGTGCTTATAATATATATTCCCCATTACAATTAGCATCTGGTCAGGAGCCAAACGTATCCCATCTCCGTGTTTTTGGTTGTGCGGTTTATGTTCCGATAGCACCGCCACAAAGAACAAAAATGGGGCCACAAAGGAGATTGGGAATATACGTTGGGTATACGTCACCGAGTATTATTCGGTATCTTGAACCTCAAACTGGTGATATGTTTACGGCACGTTTTGCCGATTGCCATTTTAATGAAGATGAATTTCCAGCGTTAGGGGGAGGAATTAAAGAGGTTCCAAAAGACCTCACATGGTGTACACCGAATTTGTTACACTTTGATCCCCCGACAAAACAACGCGAATTGGAAGTTCAGAAAATTATACATTTACAAAATATGGCAAATCAATTACCAGATTCGTTCACAGATACAAAAAGAGTGACGAAATCATATATACCCGCTGCAAACGTTCCATCAAAGATAGATGTTCCTAAGGAACAAAATGATGGAAGCATAGCAAATGCACCCAAAGTCCAATTAAAGAGGGGGAGGCCGATGGGCTCTAAAGATAAAAATCCCCGAAAGAAAAAGAATTTGGGAGAAAAGGTTCAAGAAGAACCTTGTAAAGAAATATGTCCTGAAGACATAAACAAACTGGTTTTTGAAGAACCAGAGAAAGAGATTCGTCCAGAAGACGAACATGATACAGAAAAATTTGAGATTTCCATCAACTTCGCCCAAAATGGAAAAGTATGGACAAGAAATGAAATAGAAGATGATGATGGAATATTCTCTTTTTCTGTATACAAAGAATTGATCATGAAAGTGATGATCCAGATCCAGAAACAATATCAGAGTGTCTGAAAAGACCTGATTGGGAGAAATGGAAAATGGCCATCCAAGCTGAATTACTCTCCCTCAATAAAAGAAGTGTTTTTGGACCTATTGTCACAACTCCTGAGAATACAAAACCCGTCGGGCACAAATGGGTTTTTGTAAGAAAAAGAAATGAGAAAAATGAGGTCACAAGATATAAAGCCCGACTTGTGGCTCAAGGTTTTTCTCAAAGACCGGGAATTGATTATGAAGAAACATATTCCCCGGTAATGGATGCCATAACATTCAGATTTTTGATGAGCTTAGCAGCGTCTCAAAATCTTGAAATGTATCTCATGGATGTTGTGACAGCATATCTATATGGATCTCTTGAAAATGAGATATATATGAAAATCCCAGAAGGATTAAAAATGCCTGAGGATTTGAAATCAAAGGCTAAAGAGATCTGTTCGGTCAGATTACAGCGATCACTTTATGGACTAAAACAGTCCGGACGCATGTGGTATAATCGCTTAAGTGAATATTTGTTGAGTAAAGGTTACGTCAACAATGCGATATGCCCTTGCGTATTCATTAAGAAATCGTCTACAAAACTTGTGAAAAGAAAATATTCTATCTTTTCCAGGAAAAGATTATGCTACGGTACTCTTTTTCCTAAGTCATAATTTTTATCCCATTGAGTTTTTCTATGACATAGATTTTTTTAACGAGACCGTACATAATACATTGGCGGATAATCAAGGGGGAGTGTTAAAAGGATAGTGATTATCCTATAACATATTTTAATATTTACTTAACTTATAAGTTTACTCTCCACCGTCTCTCTTAGCCGACTTACTCTCATCTTTTACCCTATAAATAGAGGTCATGTAATGATGTTGAGACATGTACAATACGAACAAGTTCAATATATGAAACACATTCACTCTTCTTCTCTCCATAACTCTCACACCTCTCCTCACATACATAGTAACTCTCTCTCTCTACACCTTCTTCTTCTTTTATTAATCAATCCACTATATCAATATATAGTGGTACATATTCAGTTTATTTATATCAATAACAACCTTAAAAAAAAAAAATATTATTGTAATGACCCAAACAGGGTGCTGGTATACATAAGACTGTACCGAAGATAAATTGAACGGAACCCGAAATTGAAATAAATAACATACTTTTGAGCATATCTCCATTCAAAGCTCATGCTGCTTCCTAATTTCCTTGAAAATCTGCCCTTTCTTGAAGAATCTTCTTTCCCATGTACCTACACATTCCAAGAATATATTTTAGTAAATATTTAGCATGTTAATTATAATAAATCATTTGATCATTTCATTTTTTGCGGTTACGTACCTTCCAAGCATCATGACGGTAGCTTGAGGATTAGTTCCAGGAGACTTAAGAAACGTGGATCCATCGATAACCCTCAAAGAATCAATACCTAAGACTTTGTAGTCCTTGTCGACCACTCGTCCAACTTGACAACCTCCATGGTAATGCCAAATCGTCATCACAGTGTCGATGCAAAACTGCTTTAAGCTAAACCTCGACATTGCATGTCTTGGTCTCAGATTAGTGGGAAGGCCCACCATGAAACCAAACAGCTCACGTGCGGTCACACCTGGGAACTTGTACTTGCTGAAGGCCTTTGAGTTTATCACTTTAATAACGGTTTCAAGTCCTTCAACACACTTGTTCAAATCCTCTGTTTCTTGGTAATAGTTGAATGTCACGTAAGGGTTATCGTTAGGGTTTGTGTTCCGTAGCTCCATGTGACCTCTTGAGGCCGGACGTGCGACTTTTTGGAAAATTAAACCCGCATTTAACCTCACGTTGATTCCACGATCCATGGATTTCAAAAGGTTATCGATGGATTGGGTCGTGAATGTTGTTGATGTAGTACCACTTGTCTGCGAAACGGTTTATTAATTATTAGTCTCATAACGCTTCATGAGAAAAATAATAATAACGTATAGTAGTCTCGTTGATCACAAAAAAAAAAAAAAAAAAAAAAAAAAAAAAAAAACGTATAGTAGTCTCATATGTATAGTTTTTTTTTGGTATGAATGTTAAGATTCTCATATGTATCTTTATATTATTAATTGAGAAGTACATTCTAATGTTTGGATACAAGAATTAGAGAAACATCTATTTGGATAGAAGAATAAATGGAAACAAAAGTTGTTTGGATATAAGAATAAGAGAAAAATCTATTTGGATAGAAGAATAAATGGAAAAAATTGTTTGGATACAAGAATAATAACTTAAAATAAACCGATGGTTTAGAAAACTTCCGTTTTCCATCTCTTAAAAATCTGCAAAAAAAAAACTTAACATAATCTAACGATAATTCCAAATCAATAGAATATGCTTTTTGGATTTTCGGGTTTTTATAGACAAGTTCGGGTTTGGGTGAAAATCTGAGACATAATTTTATAGAGATATATATAGAATATTGTTCGGGTTTCTTTGAAAATTTCTGTTCGGGTTAGGTTCAATTTTTTTTTTCAGTTTAGGGTTTTCCGGATTTTTTAGATTTCTGGTTTTCGGGTTTAGATATATTAAAAAAATTGAGTATTTTAAAATTTTGATTAGGTATTGGGGTCGGGTTCCGGGTGAAAAAGTTTCCAGATTTTTTTTGTTCAGTCAGGGTTTTCGGGATTTTTTTGATTTCGGATTTTCATGTTTAGACCTATTAAAAAAGTTTGGGTTTTTAAATTTTTTGATTAGGGTTTTTTGTCGGGTTCGGATTTAGGGTTTAAATTTTCTACACAAAACAACAACGTCACACCGCACAAACGTGCGGGTACTCTACTAGTAATTGTACTCTTTTGGTTACATCTTACTTTTATCGAATGGCCACATTTTTTAGTAAACTTCTATTATTTAATAAAAAAAAAGGGAGAGAAAAGGTTAGTGTATTGAATTATTTACCTTTTTGAGAAGATCCGAAACACCTTGGAAAAACCTACGGGTTAGATAAATAGAAACATTCAAAGTACTTATACCTTCAATGTAACTATCAAACTTTGTGATTCCAACAGCTTGCACGAGTGACACTTCCACAGGTGTAGGAGAAGGAACAAAGACGGGGTTCATGGGATTGTCACACATTCCTTGCCCAACCATTGGAAGATCTAAGACTAGCGGTTTGACCCTGTGAGCCACGAGATGAGCCTTAGGACCCACGCCGCTCAACATAAGTTGTTGTGGGCTACCCATGGCTCCAGCTGATAAGATTACTTCATTCATTGGGTTATCTGCTAGTTCTACCTTGTGGAACATTCCATTCGCATCTTGAAATGTTATTCCGTACGCCTTTGGTCTCTGGCTACCTATTTTTTTCAAATTGATGTCATTTTATTAGATTTATTAATCTTTCTTGTTTTTGAAAAAGAAAAAATATTTAATAAGTACACAAAAAGAAAAAAGATTCTATGTTTGCATGCAACAATCACCGAAAGCTTTTTAGAATGCTCATTTGATTTTTGAAAATTATGAATGTGCATCTATATACCTGTGGCTGTGGTGGTGAAGAGGATCTTATGGACAGAAGCATGCAAGTATACAACAATATTATTCCGATTAGCATACTCTAATAGATTCGCCGCCGAGTGTCTATGACCGGCACGGTCAAATATAGTACCGCCAATCTTCGTCCCTACTATGTGATCGAACGTGAAACCGTTGTTCGGTAACACATCAGCCTCCAAAAGCCCATCTTTTAAGGCACGTTGCCATCCCATTACTTGTGGCTCGAACGCAAGTTTCCTCTCGACCCACTCGTAAGCATCTTCCACTTCCTGCCTCTCCCACTCAGCTTCCTCCACGTACTCATCGCTCGCACGTGAGTAGAACCCGGCGTTTAGCACCGAGCCTCCACCGAGGACGCGTGGCCGTACGTTGTGAACGCCGTCCTCGGAGATGAAATGCTGTGCCCACGAGTTGGGTGTGTTGTTTAAGATTGTGTTGGCAAAGTTTCCTATGTCCGTGGCCGTTGGGTTGTCGTATGGAGAGCCGCCGCGTTCCAGCACCAAAACGCTGGCGTTTTTCGAAAGCGTTGCGGCTAGTGCACACCCTGAGGTTCCTCCTCCGATGATTATGTAGTCGACACGGGACAGTTTTGGTGCAAACGTTGCATCTTTCATAAACGTATAGTGCCCAGCTTCACACACATGAATAAACAGTGAATTGCCAATACAATAACCCAAACTTTAACATACCATCACATAATGAAATGACACACACATACGATGTGTACCTTTATCGGAATAACACGAGCCACAGACGATGAAAATTGCAACGAGAATAATAGGGAATATATGAAAACCCATAATAGTGTAAGATCGTGTTTGCTTTGTGATATATATTTGGAACTAAAAAGACAGTCTATTGGTTTCATGCGCTTTACACAATAAGACCAAGTATGAGCCTCTTGTACTTGATTTTAAGTTTCCTAGCGTTTTGTTGTATATGTTTTATAGAGTTTGAGTACTTCTCTTGCAATCATTCGCTGAAGAATAATTGACTAAAACATAACCTTTTTTAAACTTCACAAAATTTCATAGTTTTTGATACATGTGAATATAGTGTATTATGATTTCGCTTTTTAAATAAATAATATGTCGAATAAAATCATGAAATGGTCAACCAAGTTCTAAGTGGTTTCATAATTATATGTCATTCTGAAGATTTTCGCATAGATTAAAAAACTAGCTAGATTTATTGTTTTACCCCTATTTAATTCATTGTTTTGTTTAATATAACTTGTTAATAAGGAAAAAGAATAAGGATAAAACAAAAAATATATTATAAATATACACTAAAAATGCAAAACGACAAGTAAAATGAAATAAAAAAATAAGTCCAGAACGACAAGTTATTTGAAACGAGGGAGTATTAAATAAACACAACTAACACTTATAATTTGGTGGTTTTGAAAATAAATAATATCACCCTTTTATTTGACATGTTATTTATTTAAGAAACAAATTCTAACATACTATTTTATTTTAACAGTCCAAAGCTTTCTTTCAACCTCGAATCTGTCGCTTTTACCGCCGGTCTCCAACGGTAGAATTATTGTCAAGTTAGCTAATTGCAACCATATACAATTCCGTTGTCTTCGTTTCCCGTGTTGGGATCGATGAATCATTTTCATCGGTACATTTTACGTAATTTAAAATCCGGCCAAAGAATATAATTCGGTTGAATGATGATGAGAGAGAGCGAGATTGTGCGCATGTGGACAGAGGATAAAAGTATTTTAATTTTTCATCAATCCCTTGTTAAATATTTTCAGAACATTCTATATTAAACACTGGGGTTAATTCTTTCTTAAATATTTGGTCGATATTGCAATCTCTATTTAAAAAACTTAGAGATCGAATCAAATCGATAAATTTATTTGTTTATTACACTAGCTCTATGTTATGTCTAGCTCTTACATTCTTTAAATACTTATTAACTTATTCTTAAGAATTAGGTACAGCAAGTCAAATACATGTTCATAAGCAATTAAGCATCATGTACTGGTGTTATCTTAAATAGAGATTGCAATTAGCTGGACTTTGCCTAGGCAATTATTCTTAATTACACAATAATGAGAATTTTTTTCATAATTAAAGTAATTAGCTGTTTGACCAACTGCAAGGATTTTTGTGGTTACGAGGTTTTATTTTGGCATTATATTATCACCACTTCACCAGGTTCTAATAGTTAGCTAGGCGAGAATGATGTGAAAAAATTGCCATTCGAGACGTGTTACATACACTAAGAGTTAATTCGTAGTAATGCACTTCCAAATACTTGGACTAGTGCGTAATAGTGTTCACGCGTGATATTTTATATCAAGTCAGTAACAATAGCAATTTTGCTAACTGACGTGAAACTAAGTTTTGTTCTACAAATTTTGATGGGAGAAAAAAAGGTGGATGCTAAGAACAACACTAGCTAGTAGAATGTTTTCCGAGGAATTTATGATGTTAAAACGACGGATTCTCGTGAGTTGGTTGGAAACAAAAAAAGAAAGTCGAAAATACAGTAACAAAAGTTTAGTTTCCAACATGTCAGAAATAAATAATTTACCGGATGGACCTTGCTATTTTTCTGTAGCTATTTTCAGTTAAAAGATAACTACCAAAGCGAATGACTTTTCTAGGAAAAACAAAAGAAAATCAAGTCGAAGTACAAAAAAATCGTCTAGAATAAAAATGAGCGTATAGTTCTTTTCTCGATGAGAGAATGATAGTTTGTACTCCGTTGCCGTTGGAAACGATTGCCGAGTTTTTTTTCCGACCAAACAAGACTTATCTGTTTTCTTCTTTAAATTCTCGTGATCCATGGACCATCTCTTGCTTTGACATAGCTCTGATTACTTTAAAACTTCGATTTCCTAGCCTTGCGCGCGTGCCACTTCCAAGAATCATCTTCTATGCTCGTGTGTAGACATGGCTTTCCTGTCTTTAGATTTATTTTGTAGAGTCTATTGGATGATCATGTGACCTTTACTAGGAGTTTTCCACTTGGATCATGGACTGTTAACAAGTCTTGTCTCATCCTGACATCACACCCAACCTTTGTAGCTTGTCCTAAACTTAGGATATTGCTCTTCAGTTCGGGAATATAGTAGATATCGGTAACAAGTTTATGTTCCTTCATTTGTATTGCTTTGAAGATTGAATCTTTCCCTCCTATTTCAGTGCAAGATCTATCTCCGAATTTTACCTTGCCTTTTATGTTCTTGTTGAGCTCCGTTCATCTCTACAAAAAATAAAAACAGGAAAATGTAGATGTATAGATCACTCAAGTAAGTATCTTTATATATTTTTTGTTAACTAGGTGATATTTTTGTTAAAAATTGATTTATTTAGAGGTGAAATCATGTTTTATAATCTGATTTTGTTTGAATCAATATTAATATGCTTGTAAAGAACAAATCAAACAATGATTATTATTAGACATTAAAGTATAACTATTCTCACTTATCATCTTAAAACCAAGTATTGTATATCAAATCAAAAATACATTAACACAGAAATACTATAAATATATTAGGATATTTATTTTTAGTTGAAATTTAGTCCTTTATAACTTATTTTAAATACTTTTCCACGAAAAACAAAATATAAGCAGGGCAAAATTAGAAACATGCTAGCAGTTATAATAATTTGAAGGTTATACGAGGAAGAGACATTTTGAGAAGAAGAATATGCTTCAAGTTGAGTGATGTAAACAGAGCAACACAATTATCGTCTCTGTTTTTGGCTTCCTCCGCTTTGCTACTTTTTATTTTTAATAAGTTTGGTCAAAAAAGAAAAAACACCTTTTTAAGCACATTGATCATTATGTAGGTAATTTATTTCAAGTAATTAAACTAATTTTGTTATCGTCAACATATTACTTTATAGATTTGGTTATATTTCGACGAATATGTTAAGTCTTATCAAAGTTAATAATAACAGATGTTTAAAATTTAAATAGAACAAGTAAGCCAAAAAAAATGATTTCTTATGATAATCTTATTTTTAAAAGCACGAAGGTGTGAAGACAAAAATGTATAATCATGAAATAAATCATCCAAAATGATGATGATCAAAAATCCATATGTTTTCTTGGTGCACATTTGCTTCTTCTTCGAGTGTGAAATCGTTCTCTATGTTGAAAAGTGTGCGAATCTCTTATGGAGTTCTGCATTTGATCATATCGGCGACACTCAAGCAAGTAAGAGTAAGAAGATTCTGGATGTTTAGATAATTAGCAGCCATAAAGAGAGTCGACTGATCAATATCATTCATAAAATTTGTGTCCCACTCCTTGAGCTCCTCTTCAGTCGAACCACCATCACCATTGAGGACAACGACGCCGTGTTTCTTGCAATACTCGATCACTTTGGAGAAGATATCTCTTGTGATGTTGGCGAGAGAGATTCCATTTTCGACGTAGTTGTTTTCGATCATGTGAGCTGCAACTGAAGAGCCACCACTTCTTCAACCTCGAAGATCTCACTGTCTGAGCTTTTCAGAATAATCTTCTTCGTCGACATTGTTAGTGTTTCTGTGGAGATTGGTGATGAAAGTTATGAAGTAATGATGCTTCATGGTGAATGATAAAAATATGAATCTATTGCATCTCCAGTTTATAATGTTTTGATTTTCAGAGGCAGTATATTTGATTCAAAGGTTATTAATAATTATGAAATATGGAAATATATTTATTCTTTTCAAACAACCAAAAAAGGGAAGATAATTATCTGTTTTAAGAAAAAAAATCTTATCCTTTAAGGGAAGATTCAGGCGATGTCAATATTAGTTTGCGTTGACACGTTAGTTTTTATGACTCGCTATGTGAGTGACATCATATTGTTAGTTTAGATCGTGATATGTCAAAAAGTATTATTTGTAATTTTACAAATAGGAAAAAAAAAATCATTAATGGTAATTTAGACTTTTCTTATATACGAGTGAATGAAAGAGTTTCATTCTCCAAAATCACGTCACAAATAATAATAATATAGATGTTGAATATATATTTTGGATGTTGGATTTTAAATTTTAAATTTGTTATCTATATGCTATTATGCTCGAGTCTTAGGAATGCACGTCCGAACAACTACTTTGAGCAAAGCATTGAAACTGCACCTCATTTACCTTTCTGAGAGATAAACAACTATTGAAGTGCAAGAAATGTAAAAGCACAAGTTGTATTTTGTGAGGTATTCAGATTCTCTCCAAGTCTGTTGAAACAGAAACAGAAACCTATAAGAAAAAACGGGCCATCATTGGCTTATATTGTATAAAACAGTCTTGAACATGGTGGAGTGATACTTTAATGCAAGTGTTCCCAAATTGATCAAGGAATGGGGTTGGTGTTGGTATTGGTATATTTTTGGGCAGAGAAAGGGAATAAAACAGCACTGTGATGAAGAAAGAGACTAAGTGGTGGTAACGGAGTTACGCAGGTACCGAGGTTGATGGCAATCTCCAACCTCTGATCTGCCTTGGCTTATATGTTTTCCCAAAAGCTCCAATAATTTGAAACAATACCGAGAATAAAAACAAGTAAGCAGAGCTTTTACAGCTATAGTTTGCACGAATTTACAGTAAATTTACTGTTTGAAAAAAGTACTCTTTTCCCATTCAATAATTTTGTTAGATATCCCCACATGTAAGAGTTAAAGTTGGAAACCTCTCGCACTTTACGCGCATATTAGAAAGAAAAAAAAAACAAACACGGCTCACTAACAAAACTGTGGAGGCAAAGAAGAGAAAGGAAACAAGAATGGAGAAAGAAGAAGAGGAAGGGAAGAAGAAGTCTCATGTTGTGAGAAGAGGGTTGTGGAAACCTGAAGAAGACATGATATTGAGAAGCTACATCGAGACTCATGGAGAAGGAAACTGGGCAGACATCTCTCGTCGATCCGGTCTGAACCCAACTGTTTCATTTACTCGTAAAAACACAGAAAGTTGGAGTTTTGGGGAAATAAGGAGATTTGTGTTTCTGCTTTTTGATGATGTTTCAGGATTGAAGAGAGGAGGGAAAAGCTGTAGGCTGAGATGGAAGAACTATCTAAGACCAAATATTAAAAGAGGATCCATGTCACCTCAAGAACAAGACCTCATCATCCGCATGCACAAGCTTCTCGGAAACCGGTCTTTCCTCCCTCGTTTTTACCATTCACTCTTCAATCTCATCAATACTCTCTCAAAAGTTTTAACTCCTTTTTTCTGTTTTCCTCTAATATAGATGGTCGTTGATCGCGGGTCGTCTTCCAGGTCGCACTGATAACGAAATCAAGAACTACTGGAATACTCATTTGAACAAGAAACCCATCACCAGGAAACAGAATACACCTGAGTCAGTCGATGCCTCCGCCGCCGATAAGCCAGTAATGTCTACAGAAGTGAGAAGAAGCCATGGAGAAGGCATCGACGACTACGGAGAAGAACACAAGGACAATACCTGGATGGAGGAGGAGACAAACCGCTTTGGCTACATAGGATCTCCACTGCCTCTCGTTTCTCACTACCCAGACACTCTTGTCTATGACCCATGTTTTGCCTTCACCGATTTCTTTCCCCTGCTTTAAGACTTTTCTGGTATTTACCTCTAAGGATAAATTCTTGAAGACTTTACGAATCAAATTGCTTTTAGTTATACAATTAAACATTGAATTGTAACAAGTCATGATTCGTTGAGGATCCTCTTCTTACCTTTTCATAAACTGAAGCACAATATCTATACTACAGAGTATTAAGTAAAAAAAAAAACAAGAAAACGCATATGTCCATTGATCTAATCACTCTCCGTAAAAGCAATCCAAATTTTGGTAACATGTTCTCCAGAAAAAGGATATAGTTGTATTACTTACAAAACATCATCGTCCTGAGGATACAAGATACCGTCGTCAAGGGGTAACGAAGGAGGAGTTCCTGGAGGGATGCTAGCAGCACCGTTCTCACCAGCACATATGCAAAGCGCTTCGGCGTCTCTGACTGTCGAGTCGAGGTCGATATGCCCAGACAGTTCATTGATGAACTTTAAGAGAGTGTCAAAGTCCATCTGCTCTCCCATTATCTTGCTGCGGCATCGCTTCAAGATCGCCACGCAAACGTATAGGTGAAGGTGTTCCGAGAGGTAGTGTGTCCATAGCACCTCCCACAGCTGCATTGTCTTCTCGTACTCAAATTCCCTGATACACAATTCCCACCATAATCAGAAAAGAAGGAACTGCATTTCAGGTATTTTTTAAAAACAGAGAAGAAGAAACAAACCTTTTAAACTGTATCAGGATCCAGCGGAAACAGAAGAAGTAATTCAAGCAGTCATTCTGCTTAAAGTAATTGTGCAGCGGGCCATCGAGTAACTCCACCAGCTGTGGGATTGAAAATGAAAAGGATACAGATACAGATCCAAACATTGATTCTGAAATGCCGATAGAAAGTAAGAAATGCAAAATGTTAACTTGTAGAGGACAAAATTATGGACCTTTGAGAGAGCAAAGAGCTGAGTATGCATCCCATTTTGGTCACGGTTAAAGTTGGGACCAACGCGTTCCATCAGTGCCACAAAACACCAAAAGGATTCTGATTCATCCTCCATCACGAACATGATAGGAGACAGATAATCACTCATTCCCTAACAACCAGAAAAAAACATTTGTCAGTGAAGCCACACAACACACACACAAAACTATGGAAAGATACAGCAAGGACACGCCCAACTTATAATTCAGTATTAAGAGTGAAGTTCGAAAATTGATGAAAGTACCTGGCAGTAACCTAGATCAAAATTGTAGAAGGAGTAGGTCAACAGAATATCACGCATGATATTGACATTCAGATTGTCATCGCCTTCATAGTATTCAAATGCCCTATCAGTTCTTACCTACACAAGAAGAAATAAACCAGGAATTTATCTCAATAGGAGTTCGATGATTAGGGCAAACCACATCAGTCAATATTGTCAAAATCTTCTTACCACATCTTTATCTATCAGCCCCTTCCTCTCCCGATATTTGGTGAACCTTTTTGCTTGTTCAGGGGAGATGCTCTGTCAGAAAGAACATACACTTGTTAATAGTGCAAGCAAATATAAGGGAAATTAGCTACTCTAAAAACGCCTCACAGTTTCATTTGACACCACTGGGACAAGGAACACACAGGTAATTAAGGAATTTAGAAGATGTGTGATATATACTGATAAACAAACCTGCCACTGCTGTTTCAATGTTGCATATTCCATTTTTTTGACAGCTCGAAGGTACTCTCTCTCCGCGTATGTCGAGTCGAATGCATAATATCCCAAGAGAAAGGGCCAGACCTGTAGTGGTGATCCTAAGTTAGAAAATCAATCTGCATATTGATACGCAAATTTTAATTTTAATAATCTGAAATTGAAAAGTTAACCTCTCTTCGCAGTTGGTGCTCAATGCCTCCATAGAAAACTCTCTCTCGAAGAGCCTTTGATTCCACAACTCGCCCTTCAGAATCCAAGAATGCTGTGAACTGAGAACCAGAAAAGTTTGAATCAAGACGAAGATGAAAAGAAAATAGAAAACTTATGCGTTTACACTTGGCAAATAAAGAAGCAAAGCTTATTAGCTTAGTTTATACCAGGGTGCACCTACTTTGTCGATAATTTACACTTTACGACAATGCTTGGTGATAGTTGTAAGAAATTTAGTTAAAAATGGGAACAAAGCACCCAACAGAATTTTTTCTCTGAACTTTCCAGAATTAGAAAATTGCGGATATCGAAAGTGGTTACCTCTTTATGCCCCATTGGTGGCTGCCTTGGCTTTCCCCACACCAAACTCAACTTGTTAAACTGCAAAGGAGGAAGAATCATAGGGCATAATCTATAATAAGTTTTCTATTCAACACGTATGTGCCATTACGAGTGGCCAGTTAATCACCAGTTCCAGATACTTGGTGTTAATGAAGCATGAAAAGCATTCCATACGAAAATGTTTATACAGTATTGCTAATACAAGGTGAAGCATCAACATAAAATGCAGAAGTGATTATCAACTAAGGCTGAGCGTTTAAATCTATGCTTAACATGCCTGCAAAATCATTACCCCTTGAATGAAACAGAAGTACACAATTAAGATAAATGACACTCTGTATCTAAAAGATGAAAGAAAAAACCAGATGTTGCATCATGACACACAGGGAGGTCACAAGATACGGGTATAATTTCCACCAACTTGCTAATGCTTATAAAAAAGGAGTAAAATAAAAATAGTCCTCACCTCTAAGGGATCAGCAGGGACATCAACAAGGTCAATGGGAGGTTCTTCATCATAAAGAGGCTCCTTTTCAGGGTAACTATGAGAACTTTCATGATGTTTTTCCTCAGCAATATTTGACAACTTTTCAGGATAATTATGCACAGGTTGGTTGTTCCATCTCTTGTCAACGGAACCAAAGCCATTGTTTTCAGAAAACAACTGAGTGGTTGTTTCTCTAGCAAACTTAGTAACCAGAGAAAATTTCTCTAGAAGATGAATTGAAAGATCACGAGTAGGATCATGACTCTTCTGCTTTCTCACTCCATACTGGGAAACTCTGTTATCGGCACCTGCACTTGTTCTCCCTTGATTTTCACTCGAAGATCCTCCGTCTGATGGGTATGAAGATTGTCCACTTGCAACAGGCAGTGAACTTGGCAGCGCCAATGAAGAAAGAGTTCTCTGTCGGATATAATCATAAAATGTATTAGCACATACAATAAACCAAAATCATCACTCCACTCAACATGATATAGTTTGATATAATTACCTGCAAGGGACTCTGAAAATCATTCACAAGGAACACATTTGCATCTTCTGACGACCTATACAAAGCTAAGACTATGTAAGTTTCTATTATTTATGGCATAACTATGTAACGACACATCCAGTTCCATACGATGATAAACTTAGGTCGTCCACAAAGCCTATGAGTAAGTAACAAAGGCTATAAAAACCATCCGAAAGTAACAATACATTGTGCATCCCTAAGCTACTTTGATATAGTAACCCAGCAGATGTGAAGACATGCTTTCCATAAATAAGCATATCAATATATGCCAGGGACAGAAGGTATTTCACATCAGACACAAACCTTGCAAGAAAAACATGCTGCTTCACCATGGCCAGAAACTCCCTGACTCCGCCATTGTAGAAGTACAGAGGTGGAAATGCAAGTCCTGCAGGTCATTTCAAACGATTATCAGTTTCTTAGATAATCGACTTGTGAAGAGAAAAGAGAATCACATCCCACTGTTGCTGCAATTGATAATCCTAAATAGTGTTTCAAGATTTTCAATATGAATAAATCTCAACGAACGCAACAGCCTAAGTCTTTGCTTACCAGAAGATAGCACAACAATCACATACTGCCATCCGAGAGCAGGAGTGTGTCGCCTGATGGACCTCACTTCCGTGAACGGAACTGCTGTGATGGTATAAAGACTCCTGTCTAGAAAAGAAATAGAAACTAAGAACAAAGTTAAAGCCATTTTCTTCAGCACCACAACATAGAGTATACTAATTAAGTTCAAAAGTCCTGATTACCTTTCTCTGATAGCTTTGCATTTGAGGTTTGTCCCTTGTACGGAGTCCACGACTAGCCATCACACAGATAAAAAAAAATGGAAGCAGAATATATTCATCCTCTTAATTCTTGGATCATAACCAAACAAAATCATTGAAATCTAAAGCAGGTGAATAGAAAAGACTTCAACAAAGGAAGGAAACAGAATTGCAGTGATTACCAGGTAGAGAGTAGAGTCTTGCTTAGTTAACTTCAATCTCCCACTAATCCTCTCCGATGCGAACTGTGTGGGATGAATTGCAACATTATCCTTCAAATATATCAATTCGGCGCCTTCGTGTTCACTAGACGAACTTCTCTTCTCGCTGTCGCACCGCATCATGCTCGCCGATCCCTTGCACAAATCAGCAAATCAAAACGATCAATCCACCGGGAAATTAACTTGGTGATCGACTCAAAATAGAGCAAACGAAAGAGAACGAGTACGACTTCGCTTGGCGGAGAATTTTTTTCATCGCGATTACGATTGACTTGTTCAAAAACTGCGAAATGGAAAGCAACGAGGAAGTCAGAAATCAGAATAGCAAACCTGTTGTTGAGATGCAGCGTAATCGGCGTCGTCAGAGAGATCCTGTAGCTCCGATGCCTCCATACTCATGATTTCGCGAGAAGAGAGAGAGGGAGAAGAAGAAGAAGAAGAAGCGATCGATTACCCTCGAGACGAAGTAAAAAGAGCCCGACGGAAACTACTACAGACGCGTTGGAGAATATTCGATTACGTGTATCTCTCTCTATATTAATATCTTCTAATTATTTGCACTGCCTGGGCATTCGGTTATTCGGATCGTGTTCGGGTCGGTTCCTTTCGGATTTCGGGTTTTTCAGTTCTATAAATTTTAGTACTATTCCGGATCGGTTCCGGGTATCCAAATTTTATTAAAAAAAAAAAAAATAAAAAACTGTTTCATTTAAATGAAATTTTATTAAACTTAGCAAAACTAATTGAATATTAACAAATATAACTAAATATTTTTGGATTTCTTGAATATTTTAATTATTTCTTTCTAAATTTAACTATTATATTAGGTTTATAATTGTAATTTTACATATTTTGGTTATTTTAAGTCTAAATATAACTAATATTTTTAGAAATATAACTATATTTTTAGAAATATAATTATATTTTCAATATTCCGGATACTCATTCGGTTCTTGGTTCGGTTCGGGTTTGGGTCCAGTTCTTTCGGGTATAAGAATTTTGGACTCATTCAGATATTTGTGTTGGTTCTGATCCGGTTCGGTTCTATCTATTTCGGGTCGGGTTCGGTTCTATATTTCGGGTCCGGATAAAAATGCCCAAGCCTAATTTGCAGGTTAAGGGTAAGATAAGGGTTTCAAATACGAAGGTGAATTTCCAATTAAAAAGAAAAACACATCTGAGTTTTGTTCTTTTTTTTTTTGTTGTGAAGTTGTTTTATTTTGTTGGTTTAAAGTCGGTTTAAGTAATACCATGATTTGGCAGCATACAAGGCTGGTTTGGTTAACACTTAACAGTGCGGAGAGAAGCTAATTAGATATTTTGATGATAGTTTTTTGAAGTGTTCAAATATATCATAAACTAAAAGTTTTGAATAATGACATTTACA
>CACVBM020001470.1:0-26545 GCA_902728155.2 Microthlaspi erraticum
GGCTATAATCAGATAGATTTGTCATTATATTGTAACATTTACTAACTAAAAACCAAATCTTCATAAATTCTCACACATTTCCATTAAATCACAAATCCAAAAACTGCACCTTTTTATTCAATTTCACAAATGGCAAAAGGAGATAAGAGAGACCAAATTAGTCAAATCTGGAAACAGAAAATCCAAAAAAAAAATCCGTTTTTTGCAACAATCAAACACCTGAAATTGAAGCTCTTCTCTTACCCCATGAGATTGACGCGGAGGCGATTGCTAAGCTCGACGAAAAGCTCAAACATCTGACCCAAATCGGCGGCGTTTCCATGGGAGTACAAAAGCGTACCATTAGCTTTCGGGTGTTTCACATAAATAGCGACGATCTCGTTGCCACGACGAGTACGCAGCTTCAGAACGTCAACGTCGTCGCGGCGAGGAACTTCGGTTATGTACAATCGGTCAACGGAGGAGCTGTCGTCGGTGGTGGTAATCAAACCGTAAGACGGTGGTGTTGGCGGGAAAAAAGCGAATTTAGCGGCGATCGATGAAGTTACTCCTCCCATGGCGAAGACGACGATGATGATGATGATGAGTCTCTTACCATCACACACCAGAACCACCTCTTACTCATAAATTAACTTAACCCCAATTTCTGAATCGGGAATTGGAGAAAAAACCCTAGATTCCGCGCTTTTTAGGTTTCCGAGATCTTAAGGAAAAGAAAGGAGAAAACGACACAACGATAAAAAGGAGAAGTGGAAGAAGATAAAGAGGGAAGGAGGAAAGGAGAAGTGGGGCAGAGTTGGAAAAGGAAAGCCGAAAATTGAAGAATTAGATTGAGATTTATCGTTTCGAATACGGTGGCGCGTGAGGTGAACAAGCGGCGCGTGTGGGATGAGAGCAACAGTCGTGAAGTGTCTCGTTGACAATCGCAGCTTCTCTCTAAAATGGTCTAAAATGGCCGTTGTGACACGCAGCTATCAATTCTTTTGTTTTGTTTTGTTCAATCATTTTATTTTATAGCTTTCGCATTAGTCGGCCTAAATATTAGATTAATCAAAGAAGTATCAAAATTCACCAAAAAAATCAAAGAAGTATCAAACGTTTATTTTCGTGTTTCTCTTTTGTCTGGCTGCCAAAACAGTTTTTTGGAAATTAGAAACAGTATATATAAAAAAATTATTTATAGACATGTATAACAATAAGATTTTAAGGGTTTTTTTTTTTTTTTTTTTTTTTTTGTCAAAAATCTTTGTCTCTTAAACGATTCGAAAATTTAAGCTTGGACAAAGTTTACACATAGATCATAAATGAGATCTCGACTGAATTAAATATAAGAAACAAACCATATATTCTAATATTTTTAATGATAGTGTGACTACAAAATAAATAAATTTTTGGAACCAGTGTATCAATTTATATACTAATCATGTAAATCGTTTATTTGATGATCTTTTGATAATAATGGATATCCTAAAAGATGTATTTTTTAAATTTTAACATATTATAAAGCCAATGTTTTCATAGTTTTCCAAATTATAAGACTAGTTAGATGATGTAGATGACCTACCTCCTTCTCTTTTTCTTTTAATAAAAAATTCCAATGGACGAGTAAAATTGTACGTGCGCTGTGATGACTTGTGGAAGTGGTGGATAGATGTAAATTCAAGTTTACGGAGCAAAGACAGTTAGTGGCACTCACATCTTCACATAATACGTTTACGGATGATTACTTATGGATACATTTAGTTATTTAAAATGAAGGATTATGGTACCATGGTTTGACCGAACCGAATTATGCAAAATAAGTTCAAAAAATTATTTTCAGTTTGACTTTACAATGTGTCTATTTGAGTATGAATAATTTTTCATTATTCCTATGAGTGGATCAAAAAACAAAACATCTATTGAATTCCGAAAAGAAAAAAAATCATAACAAAAAGAACCGGAAAAAATCTTTGAATGAATCTGTATGTGGCAAATGTGTCGACAGTGAGTTGTTATGCAATTCGAGGTCGGTCACCCTAGCTTGAACTTGTAGTAATTATTCCGGTTAAACAACATCTTTTCGTTTATGTAGATGTTCGTGATAGTATATCCCTCCAATTATTGTCTTGTATTGAAAAATATATGCATGACTACGTCCGTACATAGATTTAACAAATTTATCTTTCATGATTCATTATTGTGTCAATGTATTTTGTAATGAAATGATTTTCACCAAATCACAATGACGGTTAGTATTAAAAAAGTTCATCTTATTATTAAAGAGATAATACATTATTACTTAATACAAGAAATCTAGATTAAGTATTCATCGATACAATGGCATGTGGTTGATATAGATTAACTACGTAGATCAGCAGATCATATTTTGTTGTTGTTGTATTGGTTCTTTAGTATCCTTGTCTTCACCGACGGTGGAGATTGGCTACACTTTTGATGACATGCAGTACATTCTCCTGCGGATGATGAGGATTTGCAATGGGGACGACAAATCACACTGCATTGCACTTCTGATTTTGCTTCACCTTTGGTCACAATCAAAACTGCTATGATCATTATCATGATCCACACTAAGCTCAAATTTTTACCCATCTTTTTGTATATATATTGTTTTTTCTTTCTTTCTTTTGTATGTTTTGTGTGTATATGAATGAGTGGATCATATTGTGAACTTACGTATCTATTTATAAATTTTAACAGAGATGACTATGTTATTTACCATTCATTATTTTTGGGCAAGAAATTTACATGTTATAGCAATATATTGTTGATAATGTATTTTATTGTTATTCTGCATAACTATGAAAATATAATCTATTTTTCCTTTGTTTGGATTATTTATGTAGATTCTGTTTTTAAAAATAAAACATTTCTAACAATTCCTTCATTGAAATAAAATTTATGAGATCCTTTTAATGTTTTAATAGAAAAGAATTAGAGATATAACTTATTGTTATACTCCCTCCGTTTCAAATTAGTTGTCGTTTTGGGAAAATGTATATGCAATTATTTGGATGTATCTACAATGCAAAACACGTCCAGATACATCCAAATATTTGCAAATACATTTTGCCAAAACGACAACTAATTTGAAACGGAAGGAGTAGTATTCACTTCTTAAAAAAATTCAAAGGTAATTTGAGTTGTTATTTATTTGACAAGTGTCATATTTTACCATTATTTTCACATTATTTATATTTATGACACTTGTTAAGTATAAAAATGCAAATTAAAACTTTGGATTTTTTTAGAAGTGAATACTATAACAAGAAGTTATACCTCCAATCTTTTTCTATTAATATATTAAAAAAAATCTCACAAATTTTCTATCATAAATTTTATTTCAATAAATTTCTATTATAAATTTTCCACTAGGTATTATCAATGTAAATTTCTATTATTTCAATGTATTGCAATAACATGTAAATTTCTTGCCCAAAAAGTAATCAATTGTAAATGACAGAGTAATCCCTATTCAAACTTATAAATAGAGACCTAAGTTCACAACATGATCCACTCATTCATATACATACAAAATATACAAAAGAAAGAAAAAATATATATATACAAAAGATGGGTAAAAATATGAGCTTAGTATGGATCATGATGATGATCATAGCAGTTGTGATTATGACCAAATGTGAAGCAAAATCAGAAGTGGAATGCAGTGTGATTTGTCGTCCCCATTGCAAAGCTTTTGGATCCGCAGGAGAATGCTCTGAATGTCATCAAAAGTGTAGCAAAGCTCCACCGTCGGTGAAGACAAAGATACCAAAGAATCAATACAACAACAACAAAATATGATACATTGATTCTTCTTAATTAATCTACAAAAACTATGATGATTGTAACGATGAAGACTTTCATATACTAAGTAACAATGTATTCTCTTTAATAATAAGATGAAATTGTTATACTAACCCTCAGTCCCATGCTCATATCAGTGAAAATATTTTAATTAACATACATAAATACAATTAATCATGGAAGATAATCAAGAACGTCTATATAAACAAAAAGATGTTGTTTAACCCAAGAATACAAGAGTTAGATTGAGATTTTTCGTTTCGAATACGGTGGTGCGTGAGGTAAACAAGCGGCACGTGTGTGATGAGAGCAACAGTCGTGAAGTGTCTCGTTGACAATCGCAGCTTCTCTCTAAATGGCCGTGATGAAACGCAGCTTTCAATTCTTTTGTTTTTTTTTTGTTCAATCATTTTATTATTATAGTATTTTTTTTCGCATTAGTCGGCCTAAATATTAGATTAATCAAAGTATCAAACGTTTAATTGCTGTGGTGACTTGTTAAATTTAAGTTTAGGGAGCAAATACAGTAGTGGCACTCACTTCTTCACATAATACTTTCACGGATTATAGTACTATGGTTTGACGGAACCGAATTATGCAAAATAAAGTTAAATTCCTATTCATGTTCTTCAGTTTGACTTGTGTCTATTTGAATCTGAATAAAATTTATTTCCTATGAGTCGGAAAAAAAAACATATATTGAACCGGAAAAAAAACTTTGAATGAATCTGCATGTTGCAAGTGTGTCAACACTGAATTGTTATGCAATCCGAGTTGTCACTCTACTCCCTAGCCTGAATTGTTTCGCAAAGATAATCAAGAGAGAATATACAATACAATAATTTGATACAGAAACAACATCTATAAATATAAAATGAATTATATAGTCTTTAACTTTATATTATTTTTCGAAGATGTAGTGATTATGGCCGGTCTAACAACATCTTTTCGTTTATGTAGACGTTCTTAATTGATTCTATATTTCTCCAATTTATTATCATGTATTGAAAAATATTTGACTATGTACCTACATAGATTTAACCAAATTATCTTCCATGATTAATTGTGTCAATGTACTTTGAAAATAAATGATTTTCACCAATATGAGCATCACAATGAGGGTTAGTATAAAAAAATTCATCTTATTACTAAAGAGATAATACATTATTACTTAATACAAGAAATCTAGATTAAGTCTTCATTGATACAATCATCATGTGTTTGCTATAGATTAACTAAGTAGATGCATATCATATTTTGTTGTTGTTGTATTGGTTCTTTAGTATCTTTGTCTTCACCGTCGGTGGAGATTGACTACACTTTTGATGACATTCAGAACATTCTCCTGCGGATGATGAGGATTTGCAATGGGGACGACAAATCACACTGCATTCCACTTCTGATTTTGCTTCACCTCTGGTCACAGTCACAACTGCGATGATCATTATCATTATCCACACGAAGCTCAAAATTTTACCCATCTTTTTGTATATGTTGTTTTTTTCTTTCTTTGTATGTTCTGTATGTATATGAATGAGTGATTCTTGTTGTGAACTTACATATCTATTTATAAGTTTGAATATAGATGACTATGTCATTTACCATTGATTATTTTTGGGCAAGAAATTTACATGTTATAGGAACACATTGTTGATAATGTCTAGTGGAAGTATTTAAAGATATAATATCTAGTGGAAGTATTTCATATTTTAACAATACATTATTGATATTTTATTTTATTGTAATTCTCTATAACTATGAAAATATAATCTATTTTTTCTTTGTTTGGATTTTTTTGAAGATTTGTTTTTAAAACTAAGACATTTTCTAACCATTCCTTCATTAAAATAAAATTTATAATTGAAATTTTGTGAGATCCTTTTAACCTTTTAATAGAAAAGCATTAGAGATATAACTTATTGTTATAGTATTCACTTCTTAAAATATCTAAAGGTAATTTGCATTTTTATTTATTTGACAAGTGTCATATTTTACCATTATTTTCACATTATTTATATTCATGACTAACAATATAAAAATGCAAATTAAGACTTTGGATTTTTTAAGAAGTGAATACTATAACAAGAAGTTATATATCTCCAATCTTTTTCTATTAAAATATTAAAAGGATCTCACAAATTTTCCATTATAAATTTCTAGGCATGATGTCGGACATAACAAGATCATGATCAACAATGTATTTAATCTCGGAGATAACGAGATTATAATCAACAATGTATTGCTATTATTAGGAGATCTCGGAGATAACATCTCGTCTTGGAAGGAAAGTGAAGATCTCCTAATTAACAGCTATAAATGTAAATTTCTTGCCCAAAAATAATCAATGATAAATGACATAGTCGTCTCTATTCAAACTTATAAATAGATACATAAGTTCACAACATGAATCACTCATTCATATACATACAAAACACACAAAAGAAAGAAAAAAAAACATATACAAAAAGATGGGTAAAAATTTGAGCTTAGTGTGGATCATGATAATGATCATAGCGGTCGTGATTGTGACCAAAGGTGAAGCAGCATCAGCAAAGGAATGCATTGAGATTTGTCGTCCGTATTGCAAACCTTTTGCTTCCCAAGGAGAATGCAATGAATGTCATCGAATGTGTATTCAATCTCGGTCGGTGAAGACAAAAATACTAAAGAACCAATACAACAATAACAAAGTATGATATGCTGATTTTTTTTTTTTTTTTAATCTAGATTCTTGTATTACGTAATAATGTATTCTCTTTAATAATAATATCATTTCCTCGCCCACGAATACAAGATTGTTCTCCATACCTTTACCAAAAATTCCTAAGCTAGAATTATAATTCTATTTCACAAGAAATCATATAGGAAAAACTAAAAACTTGAATTGTGTAAACTATCTATTGATCGAGTTTTATGAAATCGAAGTAATCACAAAAAGTGTCAATATTTGTGTATATTTCGGAGGTTTATTATTATTGTTCAGGGATAGTTACAAGAACAGGACGCCAAACTCTTTGAATTAACCTACACCGAAATGTAGCAGATACTGGCCTCATTAAGCCGTTAAAGCCGTTACGGCGACGAACCGTTAACCTTTCCACATCACTAACGCCGTTATCAACCGTCTCCTCCCTTGCGCCGCCGCAATGCTCTCTTTCTTCGACCGGAGGCGGCGAAGTGACAAAGAGCTCTCTCAGCTTCCGCCGTGATCGGATCTTCTTATCTCTGGACTTTGCGGTTACATCGATCTCCGGAAAATCTGTCGATCGGGTGAGTAACATACGCAGCGTTTTACGACGGCGGAGGTGGATCACCGGGCTACGAGTTGGACTCTCCGCGACTGTGCTGCAGCGAGTCGCGAGAAGCTTGAATTTCTGCAGCGACGCCATTGATGATCTCTGTTTCTTATTTTGGTTCGATTTTGGAATGAATATCACAACAAAACTAAGTTATTATTCTTTTATAAATTAGAGATTATAAAAGGAGGATATAGCTATTTTATTTTTTTTTTTTTTTATTTTTAAGTGAATGTGTTCTAATGTTTGTGTTTATATAGTGGTACATCATGTGTTTTAACATAGCAATAAGAAACTCCTAAAAAAGAAATAAATGAATGATGGGAAAAGTAGGTTGACTACATTTATTACTATGTGCATATTTTCACCATGTCAGAATTATAGTATCAATTAATCAAAGAAAATTTGTATCTATATTAGAAAGAGATTTTTTCCTCTGCTTTTTAGTTTCTTATTAATGTATGGAAACTTTTTGACTAATCAGTAGTTTTCTAGAGGATTAAAAAACATCAATAAAATACTATATGTGGTTATTATTATTTTTTTTTGTCGACATGCTATGTTCCTCGAATGGTCCGGAGATCCAAGCTGGCGGAACAAAGTTTATGTAATACACATCATGAAAGAGATCTCGTGCACTATGTACTAGCTTGTTTTCCTTTGTGTTCTTTGTCCTTGGTATGTGATGGATGAAAAAGGAGGTGAATCGTCTCCTACATGGTCTAGTTCGTCAGAAGAATCGAATACTCGCAACACCAAGCACAAGGATATTTGAGATTATCAGCATCGAGTTTCAAAGACCTCATTTCAAGCTTATAGCTAAGTGGAAAGGTTTCGAGTATGTGATGCATTTGGCGAATTCACGAGCGGATCCAACTGCTGTGATTGAGAAGCTTAAGGAGATAATGAAGAGCCGTGGATGCTGAAGAAAGAAAATGGAATCAGAATAGTGAGTGAGTACGAGTCTCGGAATCAGAATAGTTATGATAATTATGTTTTCAAAGGTTTATTTTTAGATGGGTAAATGATTGGCAAGCAGTCTGTAAATTGGTTATTTGCCTTTTGTACTAAACATGCTTTCTAATGTAGATTTATTGTTATTATCATCAAATTATAATTATTGGAATATACATTTGATGATACTTAAAAAAATAGTGTATTGGAATGTATACTACATTTGATGATACATAGTCAAGCTAATAAAATATCTTACACGCCATTTGTTACAATCTTTTATAATTCTGAAAACTTCTCTCATATAAAATAATATAGTAATGTAGGACATAAACGATCTCCGAAATCTATGTTTCTATCAGTTTAAAATTGTCACAATTATGTAGACGGATTAGTGTAACGGAAAATTATATAAATTAGAATCTAATACAAAAAAAATGAAAAGAAGATGAAGTCTTCTCTGTTCAGTTTTGTTGAAGATTTTGCAACGTCTGTCTATAATAAAAATTAATTTGAGTACGTTAATTAGAAATTTGGAAATCATTTTTTTCTGAGGTACATAAGAGAAAATAATATTGTGTAGATAGATAACTTGATATAGATACACATATATATAACTTAATTTATATATATATATATATAAGTTCATTCAATTATTTTATTCTAAATCTTGTCGTGATATCTTATAAAATAACAAAAATGCGACTGTATTAATCTTCTAATAACTTTTTTTTCAAATTTGTTATTCAACCATAAAATAGTTGAAGAACTTCCATATTTTATTTACTAGGTTTGAAGCCCCGCGCAAGCGCGGGGTCGTTTGCGGTAGTTTGTTTGTTTAATTTTATTTATACTCGTTGATTTGAATTATGATGGTTTTGTGTTAACTTTCATGTTTTTTTTATGTTTTGAGTTAACTCATCCACTAAGACTAAAAAATATGAATAATTTATTTTTTATTTTAATTTATTAGGATATTAACACTCTGCTTTATCTCGAGTTTTCTATTTCTAAAATTTTATCATGTTATAAATATTATGTTTGTTTACTTTTTTTTTTACTTCTATTAGATTGTAAACATGTATATGTATCTGACTGAAGGTTAAAATTTATAAATATGTATATGGATTTGACTGAAGGTTAAAATTTGTAAACATATTCTTGTTTCTTCACTACAATTAAATTTACATATAACACTCCATTTCTATTTGTTTAGAAAAACAAACTATAACTCTAATTTTTCATTAACTTTCTATTATCTTAATTAATTTATATTCAACTTTTTAACTTGTAAACATATTATAACATTTTTAAATAGGATAAATCCTTTGAATAAAAAGGTAAATATATATACTATTTAAAGTTAAATATTTGTTTACTTCATCTCTGTTTTATATTCCAACTTTTTGATACTTTTATATTCCAACTTTGCGATAATTTTTCTGTTTGATTTTATTTATATTCATTGATTTGAAAATTTGAATTATAATGGTTATATGTTAACTTCCATGTTCTGATTATATTTTGAGTTAACCCAACAATTAACACTAACAATATGATATTTTTTTTATTAATATATCAACACCTTACGTCATCTCGAGTTTTCTTTTTCTTAAATTTAATATGCATTTGACTCAACGTTAAAATTTGTAAACATGGTGTACAATCGCAATTGCACTCAAAATATGATGAAAAACAAAAACATGTATAACTTCTTACATATATGCTTTGTTGTGGTAGCATATGACAATTGGTTATTTTCTATTATGTTAGTTTTGTAAATATAAATTATATTTTTGAATCAAACATGTCACCATTTTAAAAAATTTCATACTTTTCGTTGCAATGAAATTTAAATAATAACTCGACTTCTATTTTTTAATAAAACAAACTCTAAGTATAATTTTTTATTAGCTTTTTACTATGTTAAATAATTTATTCTGTACCTTTTTTACTTGTAAGCACATTATAAAAAATTTAAATAGGATAAATCCTTTGAGTTAAAACCTAACTATATACTATTTCAAGTTAAATATTTATTTATTTCATCTCCATTTTAAATTACAACTTTCTTTTAACTTTTAACATCAAGATATCACATACTTTATATTAATCAATTAAATTGTTTGTGTATTTTTCTTAGTTTTGTTTATGTGTAAAATAGGAATATATATAAAGAAATATTAATACACATATATTAAATATCTTAAATACAATTAATGATTTTTTTGCTGATGTGGATAGCCTAGGAGGAAAGAGCAACTCTCATATTATATATAAGATATAGATTAAGGAAAATCAAATTTTAATTATAAAACATTATTATTTGAATTTTGCCTCTTTAACAAGTATAAATACAAACACATTGAGGACCTCTGCAGAGAAATTTATAAAAAAAAATTGCAGAGAAATTTATAAAATTTTCGTCTACTCTCTGTCGCATGTCTTCGGAAATTGCAAGTTCATAACTACAGAGATTTCTACGCGCTTCTCTTTAAAAGCTTAGCAGAGATTATACAGGTTTGATTTCTATTTGATTTTGTTCAGAAATATTGTTTCACCTATAGTATATATGCTTTCTCTTCTCTATTCGAGATCTTAGTTCTCCGTCAAATAATCGTTTGTAATTTTGAAAAGTTGAATAGAGAATTGATAATTCGTATGTGATATAAGTCAGAATTGAAGTATTCTCTTCCATGATTTATGTTTGGTCTATTTTTTGGGGTATTTGCTTACATATCTCAGTTGATTTGGATGTTTTTTATCACAGTCTTTTTTGAGGTTTATGAATACATGAGAGTAGGGAATTATGATTTACAGACTATTTCCATGTCGAGACATGATGATTCTCGAAATTTACAAAGTCCTCTTATTTATTTTTTTAGAACTCTTCACAAATACGATGGAAGAGATGAGATTGCCAGAGAAACTATTTGAGACTGATTTTGAACCTACGGGCAGAAAAAGAGTCAACAACTACTTCACCCTTAGATAGGTGGAAATTATTAAGAGAGCTCTTGACAAAGAGTACATCAAGATTGTAATACCCATTTCCCGATCAACTTGTGCCCTAGGTCTCGCGCGCTAACTTGAAACACAAGCAACACACCTGCACACTAAAAAGGGCGAAAAAGAGGGGTGAGTAATGAATTACTCAGTGAGGAATGATCATCCCTGCCCACATGAAACACATTACAATAATAATTCACAACAATATACGCACATACTAAATAAAGATAAGGCACAAACATCACTCAACCTAGCATGCCTAATAACAACCAACCTACTATCTATCCACATAAACATCTTAACCATACTTCACATACTCATAACATCACAATACTCATCACATCACATATCATAATACTCATAACACTTTCACATGACAACTAGGCTGGTCGGGCACCTCGAAAGGTCTTCCACCACCTTCTGGCTCGTCAGCCGTTAACGGGCTTCGACGGGATCGCCATGTCCTCGTCCTCAATCCGACTTCACCAAAACAAACGGCTTCGACGGGATCGCCATGCCCGCGCACAAACAATCTTACACTATTCAACATACTAATATATCATCATTCTACTTTCACATTCACAATGCATGCCTACCTCAAACAGTCCATCTCTTAACTTAGCATATAACGGATATGGAAGCGAATTACTACGCAATGCGAGTCCACAAGTCACATATCCTCACCTTAGCCACTTTGAAAATTAACCCCGGAAGAATAGCGATTGCGCTTCGGAGTCGCAGCAAAATAGCGGTTGAAGCGGTTGGGAAAATAGCGGTTAAAGCGGTTGCGGTTGAAACGCGATTTCTGACTATCTGCGTTTGCGTTCTGAGAAATTGCGTTTGACAGATTCGCGATCCAAAACTGCGTTTGCGTTTCCAAAACGAATTAGGGTTTTTCTGAAATTTTCCAGAAACACAGAAATTCTGATCCACAAAGAACCGCCGATAACTTACTGGTTACATGTCCGATCGGCGCGATCTCGACAGATCTGGAAAGATGAGAGTCTCCTCTTTTCAACGACACCAAGTTTGGCTTCTGGGTCCTTCTGGATCGTCCGAAATCCAGCCCGCAAAACAGCACAAACAAAACTGTTCGGATTAGAATTCTATTTTTTACAGATCTGAAACCTTCCAAAGAAACGATCATAACTCTCTCGATATACCTCTGAATTGCAAGATTCTGAATTCTATAGAAAGCTGAGAGATAGACCTTTCCAAAGAGACCAATATCACACTCTGATTCTCTCTATATAGACGGAAAATGGTCCCGTAAGTTGACGGCTTGGGACTGCTTTGGTTGCTAAGGCTGGAGAGATTTTGGCAGAGCTTCGCTTTAGATTTCTCTTGAATCTCTTTGTCTCTTGACGTGGTGTATAAATAGAAGGAGGCAGGGGGTTTAGGTTAGGGTTTTAGGACGTGGGCCTTACGTCACGGGCTTTTAATTAGGTTTTTGGAAAAATCGGGATTGGGCCGTGACAATTCTCCCCCACTTTAATGGGATTCGTCCTCGAATCTATGGTATGAACCTCGCTCTCATCCTTAGAGATCTCTGAATGGTTTGTCCTTAATTGTTATTCCGATCTCCATGTCTTTACATGATGACCTCTAATTCTTTTGGTTCTGACTCTCACTCAACTTGATAATTTTAATTCAAGTGATATTGTCTTGTAGGTTTTCCAAATTTTCTTCAGTTCCAAAACTTTCTTGTTTCAAGGTATACCACACCTCAGACATCAAACTCTTAGCTATTCTTCTTTGTGTCAGTATGTTCTATTTGGTGATTGCAATGGACACCTTTTCAGCATAACCAAAAGCACTTTTACTTATTCCATTGTCTCTCGAACCAACTCCGACTCTATCTCTCAACGCTCCTCCAATTTTGCTTTTGTTAAACTCACTTTGGTGTGTCCTTCTCCTCACTTCCTTACCGACATCAAATTCCAACATGACTCAAGAATCACCTCGTACCTCCCATTATCTAATATGGGTAAATGGCTTCTTTATGTTTCACTTGATACTCTGAGGTCCCCTTTCTCTTGAGCTATCAAGTTTTCATGCGTTTTTCTTTCCAATTACGTTCTCTAGTGTCACTGAAAATCTTCTCTACTATAGGCAAAAATCCAATATGAGTGGCATCTCCTCATAGTCTTTGGTAAATCGATCCATTTCTACACATTCTAGTATATCCACCTTCACCGTCCTTAGTAAAGTTCTCGCACTTTCTCTAGCAAAGTCTTTCTGAATTTGTTTCACTCTCCTTAGCTATCCAATTTAGCTGGGATTAGTATGAGCTCTGACATTTCCATATCTTCCCATATGCAAAAGTGTTCAAAAACCCAAGCACTCTCTTGACTCACGTAACCAGCTTTATGTTTAGACACGTTAATCAATATTTCTCATCTCAGCTCTTCCAACATCTACAAACGCTCTTCATAGCTGCTCCACTAGCCCATTGATTCAACATAACATGTATTTATCCTTTCAAATAACATGTCCCCAAATTCTTGGGTATACTCCCTTACAACCTCTCTTATAACTTCACCGCCTAGAGTCCTATTCCCTTAAAAAGTTTCAAAAGCATTTCTCATTTTCCTTAGCAGATCTTCTACAAGTTGATGACAATAACTCCGACTCGCTTCCTTGTAGTATTCAAACCCAACAGCAATATTTTGAAATACTTCATGACTGCTTCCCCACATACACTTCCAAAAATATTTCTCATGTCCCTTAGTAGATCATCAACACGTTGATAACAATAACTTTAGCTTGTTTCCTTGGTTTTGTGGATCTCTTTCTCCCCCACTTTTTCTCTAAACCACACTTTCAAAAGTCCTGCTCCATGCTATACCAATTTCCCTAATTTTGATAAAATCAGAACGAAGCCTTCCTACATACCCAATGTACTAGCAATTTGCTACAACTCATCATCTTGTCTGGTTGACTCACAAAATTCCATCAACCACTTTTTTGGAGTTCATCTTTACATTCCTTCTCAGTTGGCTAACTTGGCCCTCATATTGAACTTTAACACGGTCTTGGGGTCTTACTTTCTCAATATCCAAACATTAGACAATGGTTTTTATTTTGGGAATCCAAAATATGTTTCCATGACCAAATGCATTTTATGACATTAAGGATTAACTACATGCTCCCACATTCCCAATGTGTTACTTCCTTTTTCTCCAACGCTTGAATGAATCCTCATTCACTATGCATGTGGTACCTTCCATGACTTGGGTCGCTTTTCCTTTATGACTTACACTTATACAAACTTTATTTCTTACAACATGCTTCTGTATGAGGAATTTCATGCTCTCTTGGTTCTCGGAGGTCCATCATATGTTTTACCAAACTCCTAGACCTCTGCAAGTGCACAGATCGCGGAAGTATGGGTATCGAACACAAGTACTGGCAATTGAATACACTTTGAATCTATGGATTTTGGATCAAGCTAAAACAAAAGTATGATTGAGGTTGTAATGGTGAACCGAACTAGCAAGTATAACGAGGTTGTAAAAAATAAAGGAAAAGCGCTAGGTCATAGGGGCTATCGCAGAGAAGCAAACAATGATCAATGAAACAATGATAGATTAATTGATTAGGGATATTGGGATATTCCAGTTTCGAGGCTCCGGCTCCTTTGCTAATCTACCTAGTCGCTAAACTTTTGGTATGTCCCTAGGTGATTAGATCAAGCATTAGAATGAATACAGTAGAACCTCTATAAAACAATACTCGATAAAACAATAAACACTATAAGATAATATTTTTCTCCGGTCCCAACTCGGGCCAGTGTAAAAAATAGCATAATGCGATAAGATGATAAGACAATAATATTTTTGAAACTCTTATGCAAAAATATAGTCCCAACAATAAGCTAAGACAATAATTATAAAACTAATGCATATATATCTAAGATAATTTAGTAAAATATGACTCCAATGTAGTTTGTATTTTCTGAAAATTGGATATGTATTCTCAACATGCAGCCAAAAGTTGTGAAGAGTTCTCGAAGCTACAATTGCATCCTTACGTGTAACTACTTGCACATGTACTTCCTCATCATCTTCAATTTCATCTTCACCATTAAGAACAGTAGACATAATTTCTTATAGACTTTGAACTTCTGAGCATGAAATATGTAAATAACAAAGTATAAGGAAAATTTGAATTAAAAATCTAAAGAAAATATATTTCTATAAAGTTTCTTGTTTTTGATAGAATATTTCTATAAAATAATAATTATTGTTTTATCGATAAAATAATAATTATTGTCTTATCGATAAAATAATAACTCTATAAGATAATAAAATTTCAAAGTCCCAACATTATTGTTTTATAGAGGTTTTACTGTATGTTCTGATACAGTTCACTAGATATAGATAGATCAACTTTCGCAGTCTAAGAAACCTAGCTTGTCAAAGAATATGTCCGGCGAATGATACAGCACTGTCGAGGCTCAAATCAACCTAAGATCGGATTACTAGATGCGCGGTAAAGCAATCAGCATTAGTTAAGTGCACAAGACGAGACAAAGACTCTAATATAATCCCTAGCTAATCATTGAAATCAAAGATCATGCAAGCAACTCATTGAATAGTAACCCTAGCAACCTAACTAGTGGATTACTCAGACATGATCAAAGCAAACACACATAGAGATGAAGAAAACATGATTGCAATAAAACTTAGAGTAGGAAATCGAAATACAAGGGCGGCTCTCTTTCTCAAGAGGCTAAAAATCCATATATATAGTGCTAGGTCTTTCTAGAGGCGGCTTAGGGTTAAGCCGGGCTTGAAAACATAAGTTTGGGCTTCAAAAAGGGCTTCGGGTCGACCGCGGCGTTGGGACGGTCGTGCGGGACGATCGGCCGGACAATCGGGTTGTGGCCGAGTCGGAACGGTCGGGGTCGGACGGATTCACGGTCGGCGGCGTGGTCGACGGATAGATTTGGCCGATGAAATTCTCGGCCGGACGCGGGACGTTCTTTCCCGGCTCGGACGGAGCATCGGCCGGTACGCGAACGGTTGCGCGGCCGCGAGGCTTTTCCCGGCTCGCGCGCTTTGGTCGTGCGCGGTGGCGTGGCGTGTGGCGTGGCCGACCGCGGGCTTGTTTCCCGGGTCGTGATGCGTGATCGGCCGAGTGGTTTGGACTTTGGCCGAGACTTCAGTCGGACGGACGAGCTTTGGCCGAGCGCGAACATGTGTTCCTCGGCCAGCCGGACTGCGCGGTTTGGGCGCTGTTCTCTCGATAGAGCCGTCTGGACAGTCTCCACTCTTTTGGTTATAACTCCTTTTCTACTCATCCAAATGAGGCCATTCCAGTTGCGTTGGAAAGTTAACTCAATCAGAGCACGCAGGGAACTGGTCTTGATGAAATCCATTGAGTAGATCTTTTTCTGGGCCCTCTTAAAGTTGGTGCTTGTGCATGGAGCTGCTTGAAGTGCAAATCCTATGGTTTTGCTCCAAAATGCATCATTTCACCTGTTTAGACTCTAGACACTATAAACACAGTAAAACTACCTTTTTAGATAGAAAACCTGCCAAAAACCATTAGAAAACAATGCTAAAACAGTATAAAAAGTGGGTAAATTAGAGGTATATCAACTCCCCCAGACTTAGATCTTTGCTTGTCCTCAAGCAAAAAGAATCTAAATCCGTGAAAGAGGTTTGAAAACGTGGAAGCTCCCTTGCTCTTTTGAATATCCTGTGAAAGGTTCCTTTCCTGTATTCCACTATGAACATAGACAACATAAGGTTAGCTTCACATACACCCTGCAAGTTTAGCGAACAATACCAACCCAACTAGTCTCATCCAGCAATCCAAACTCTCTATTGCTAACCTCTTGCATAAATTTAAAGCGTGAATTCTTTATCAAGGGGACATTGATGTACTTGCATTTTACATAGTTTTAGCACATCTTTTATGCATCTTTTGCATAGTTTTAGCTTCCATTTGCATCATATCTTGTTCCTTTTCTCTTCTTATGCATTCATGTTAGTTTTAGGTTGCATTTGCATACATATGCATGTTTGGTCCTTTGAAATAGGTCTTTTGGAGCATTCTGGAGCATATGGGACATGAGGAGCATGGAGGGACTTGGCACATGGAAGCAGCTCAACTGGATACGCAAAGGAAGAAGGGAGAAGCCATCTTGAAGACCAGCTCGACCGTCTACTCGACCAACCGGTCGAGTTCCTCAACTCGACCGGCCAAGCTTCAACTCGATCGAGCTGAGAAGTCAACAGTCAAACCCGAAAAATGTTGCTTCCCCCTTGACTTTCCTTTGACCCTAAACCTAATCCTCTTGTATTTAAAGGCTCTAAGCCACGAAAAAACCACCAAGCTTTAGATTATTTTGTTTTAGTTTCTTTTAATTTATTGTCTTTTACTTTTTAGAACTAATCCCATCTTTGTGTTCTTGAAGCTCTTGCTTCTTGAATCCTAGATCCTGGATAATCTCTTTGTATTTGCACTTGCTTATTTCAATAAAAGTTGTTTAATTTCATCTCCTCTTTCTTATGATGTCTCTTTTATTGCATTTGCTTGTGTTTACATTCATGTGTAGTGAGTAGTTACCCATTAGGGTTTGAGATGGGATAGATTAGAGGTTTCATATGCTTAATCCTTCTAGCTTATGGTCTTAATCTAGATTCTCTCTCTTTTGGATAGATCTTAAGGCTACATGACCACTACCCCTGGCTTGTAAGTCCTTAGGCGATTCCCCACACGAAAGTGATGGCATTCGCTGGAAAAGATCCACTAAGAGCTCCAATATCTCTTGCTCTAGAAATAGAGGTCTAAGGGGTTGGATGGATTAGTTTGGGCAATGATCCTATGCCTCCAAGGTTTGATTCTCACTGGCTAACCCCCTGTTTCTGAGATCATTCCTTGGTTGATAGCCTTCACCTTGGGAAAGGGTTGGCTAGGCATTGAGAAGCCCAATATCAAGAGAAGCCTTGATACAAGGAGTTTTAAGAGCTAGATGATTAAGTGTAGATTCCTTTGATTGCAAAACCCTGTCTTGAACCCTAATTCTCTCTTATCTTGTTAAAGTCGTCACCTTTAGCTTTGTTTGTCTCAACTCGTCCCTAAACTCGATCGAGCTGGTACTTGTTCTGACTCGACTCGAGTCTTGGTCGAGCTGTTACTTCTGCTTTGTTTACTTTTGCATTGCATTTCTTTTCATTTAGGTTGTTAGTGTTACCAAATCTTTACTGCTTGCTTGACTTTCTGGTTGTTTCATATTCTCATAGAGTGACAAGTTTCCCATTTTGGATTGATAACCTCTTGTACTACATGACTATGATGGTTAAGAGGAATTGATTGATTGTGTTGCACCATTTCATCTTATTACCCTGTTTGCATTCCACCTCATATCTTATCATCTTCATTCATATCATCACACACACAAATCCTATCATCAATTTGGCGCCGTTGCCGATTTGGGAATATTTTTGTTGCATTTGAGTTTCAAACACACTTGGACGATCAAGCTATACCACCCCTGTTCTATTGTACTGCTGGGTTTTTGTCTCTTTTTGCAGGTGTATGCGAACTCGATCGAGTCGGTCTACTGAGGACTTGGTCGAGCTAGACTTACAACGGGTAGAAAGAGGGTTCAGAGGTCACAGAGGGTACAAGAGGAACCTGAGGTGCTTGTTGCTGATACAATGGATGTACCAGAGGGGAATGGAAACCCTTTGGGAATGGACTCGGTCGAGCTAGGCAAACTCGACCGATTGGTCAAGGAGATGCTCCAAACCGCCACCAACAGAGACAAGGGATTGTTCCACCACCAGTGCAGAACCACAACTTTGAGATCAAGCTGGGAATGATCAACCTTGTCCAGAACAAGATGTTCCATGGATTGCCAAGTGAAGACCCCATTGACCACCTTGATGAGTTTGATAGGCTTTGTGATTTGACAAAGATCAATGGTGTCTCTGAAGATGCCATCAAGCTGAGACTCTTTCCTATGTCTCTAGCTGACAAAGCTCACCAATGGGAGAAGAGCTTGCCCCATGGCACAATCACCACTTGGGATGAATGCAAGAAGGCCTTTCTTGCTAAGTTTTTCTCCACCGGTCGCACAGCCAAGCTTAGAGGAGAGATATCCAGCTTCATCCAGCGAAACAATGAGACATTCGCAGAGGCTTGGGAGAGGTTCAAAGGCTACACAAGTCAGTGCCCACACCATGGATTCAACAATGAATCACTACTCTCCACTCTTTATAGAGGATGCTTGCCTAGGTATAGGGAGATGCTAGACACAGCTAGCAATGGGAACTTCCTCAACCAGGATGTAGATGATGGCTGGCAACTTGTGGAGAACATGGCCATATCAACAGAATGCTATGGAGAGCACTATGAAAGTACAGACTGGAGCTCGACCGCGCACTCGATCGAGCTGGACGCTCAGATGAGAAAAGACATGCTTGCACTCAACTCGAAGTTGGACAAACTGATCCTAGCCCAATTCCCTGCCAAGCATGTCAACTATGTCTCAGAACAAACCTTAGTCAAGGACCAGGAAGGGGAGGAGACAACACAAGAGGTTTGCTACATTCAAAATAGACAAGGAAGCTATAGGAATCCTCAACAAGGGAGATACAACAATTATCAAGCCCCCTGGCCGCACCAACAACAAAGTGTTCCACAAGGTTCAACCAAGGACTACTCATACCCAACCAACTCAAGATTGGGATATGAAGGAAATGCTCCAACAACTTTTACAAGGGCAAGCCAAAGGTTCTCTGGAAATGAACAACAAGCTGGTTGAGATACACTCTAAACTAGAGTCATTGACTTCAAGAGTCCAAATCATTGAGTCTTCAAGTGCATCATCCTCTTCACCACAAGAGTATGCCCAAGCAGTTACACTAAGAAGTGGGAGGCAATTCCCAGTAGAGGTAGCCCACCCCAAATCGCTGTGGACATCGATGACGAGGAAGGGGAGGATTTAGTCGACTATGCTGATAACTCGACCCGAACTCGATCGAGCTGGAACAAAACCCTGAACCAGAACTCGATCGAGCTGGAGAAACTGAGACACTGCAAGACAAACCAGAGCTCGATCGAGCTCAGAAGAGAACAGACAAAGCAAACTCCAGCCAACCAGCTAAACCTGTTGCAAAGAAGAAAGACACTCCAGCAGGACCACCACCATACAAGCCCCCTCTGCCCTTTCCAGGAAGGTTCAAGAAACAACTGTTGGAAGCACACAAGGCCAAGTTTGATGAACTAATGAGACAGCTTGAGTTGAAGTTGCCCTTCATCGACGCCTTGATGCTCATTCCACCTTATCAGAAATTTCTGAAGGATGCTGTTCAGCAAAGAACCAGGGAAGCACAAGGGATGGTAGTGTTGACTCGCGAGTGCAGTGCAATCATTCAGCGGAAGGTCATCTCCGACAAAAAGGAAGATCCGGGGAGTTTCACTTTGCCCTGCATGTTGGGACCCCTATCTTTCAAAAACAGCCTCTGCGATCTAGGATCATCTGTCAGCCTCATGCCTTTGTCTGTAGCAAAGAGACTGGGATATCACAAGTACCAAGCCTGCGGAATCTCACTAGTCTTGGCAGATAGATCGATAAGGTTACCAACTGGGATGCTTGAAGACCTGCCTTTGAGGATAGGGAATGTGGAAATCCCCACAGACTTCATTGTGCTTGAGATGGATGAGGAACCAACAGATCCATTGATTCTAGGAAGGCCATTCCTAGCTACAGCAAGAGCAATGATAGATGTCTGTGAAGGAACAATTGAGCTTAAACTTGGGAAAGGACCTGAAGATGAAGTTTGATATCAAGGATACAATGAGGAAACCAACTATAGAAGGTCAGCTCTTTTATGTTGAGGAAATGGATCAGTTGGCAGATGAGCTTCTAGAAGAGTTATCAACAGAGGATCCCTACAAGTTGCTTTGACCAAGGATTCTTCAGAGGGATATGTGAGCTCAGAAACTGATGAGTACAAGAAGCTCCTTGACACCTTCAGACCAGTTCCAAACATTCTGAGCATTGAGGGATTGGACAGGCCAGTTTGCGAAGTCATGGCAGTGAGCTCGATCAAGAACTCGATCGAGTCGAGCCTCGAACAAACGAACTCGATCGAGCTGGGGCTGAATGCAAGGAGCAAGCTCAAGGAGATTGGTCTGAGCTCAAGGCGCCTAAAGTCGACCTCAAACCTTTGCCTGAGGGCCTCAGGTATGCATTTCTGGGTGAAAACTCAACTTACCCTGTCATTGTGAACTCTGATTTGGAACCTGAACAGTTGAGTGCTTTGCTTGTTGAATTGAGGAAGTACAGAAAGGCAATAGGTTACACTCTAGATGATATCAAGGGGATCTCCCCTGACCTATGCATCCATAGGATTCATCTAGAGGATGAAAGTAAGTCAAGCATTGAACCTCAGAGAAGGTTGAACCCCAATCTAAAGGAAGTAGTGAAGAAAGAGATACTCAAGTTGCTTGATGCTGGGATAATCTATCCCATCAGTGATAGCACTTGGATATCTCCAGTTCATTGCGTCCCAAAGAAAGGGGGGATCACTGTCATTAAAAACGACAAAGAGGAGCTGATTCCCACTAGAACAATAGTGGGGCATCGCATGTGTATTGACTATAGGAAGCTAAATTCAGCATCTAGAAAGGATCATTTCCCTCTCCCTTTCATTGATCAGATGTTAGAAAGATTGGCAAACCACCCTTTTTATTGTTTTCTTGATGGCTACAGTGGTTTCTTCCAAATCCCGATCCACCCTAATGATCAGGAGAAGACCACTTTCACATGCCCTTATGGCACCTTTGCTTATCGAAGGATGCCATTTGGGCTGTGCAATGCTCCAGCTACTTTCCAGAGGTGCATGACCTCCATTTTTTCAGATCTGATAGAGGAGATGGTAGAAGTCTTCATGGACGATTTCTCAGTCTATGGAGCATCCTTCTCCTCATGTTTGTCTAACTTGTGCAGGGTGTTGCAGAGGTGTGAGGAGACCAATCTAGTACTCAACTGGGAGAAGTGCCACTTCATGGTTCGAGAAGGGATTGTGCTTGGACACAAGATTTCCGAGAAAGGGATCGAGCTCGATCGAGCTAAGGTGGATGAAGGATATAAGGAGTTTTCTGGGTCATGCAGGGTTCTACAGAAGATTCATCAAGGATTTCTCAAAGATAGCAAGACCCTTGACAAGGCTTCTGTGCAAGGAGACAGATTTTGAGTTTGATGAAGAATGCCACAAGTCTTGGACCTTGCTGAAGGATGCTCTGGTATCTGCGCCAATAGTACAAGCTCCAAACTGGGATCACCCATTTGAGATTATGTGTGATGCATCTGACTATGCAGTAGGAGCAGTGCTTGGCCAAAAGATAGACAAGAAACTCAATGTCATCTACTATGCAAGCAAGACTATGGATGATGCTCAGTGCAAGTATGCAACCACAGAGAAGGAACTCCTTGCCATAGTCTTTGCCTTTGAGAAGTTTCGAAGCTATATAGTTGGATCCAAGGTGATTGTGCACACTGACCATGCTGCCCTTAGACACATCTTCGCTAAGAAAGATACAAAGCCAAGACTTCTCAGATGGATCCTTTTGCTTCAAGAGTTTGACATAGAAGTTGTGGACAAAAAGGGAGTAGAAAATGGAGTTGCTGATCATCTCTCTAGGATGCGAGTTGAAGACATGATCCCCATCAATGATTCTATGCCTGAAGAACAGCTTATGGCAATCATGATCTTGAAGGAGAGTTTTGATGAGAAAGCCAGGCTGGAAGAAGTTAAGGCTCTGCGTGATGAGAATTTGCCATGGTATGCTGATATAGTGAACTTCATGGTGTCCGGAGAAGTCCCTAGTAGCTTTGATGCTTACAAGAGGAAGAAATTCTTCAAGGATGCTAGGCATTACTATTGGGATGAGCCCTACTTGTACAAGAGAGGACCAGACAGCATTTACAGGAGATGCATTGCTGAAGAGGATGTGCAAGGAGTTCTAGAGCATTGCCATGGGTCAGCTTATGGAGGTCACTTTGCTACATTCAAAACAGCAACTAAGGTTTTGCAATCTGGTTTATGGTGGCCTACTTGTTTAAGGATGCAGCAAGCTACATCGCCAAGTGTGATCCATGCCAAAGGAAAGGAGGGATCACCAAGAGAGATGAAATGCCACTAAACCCAATTCTAAGTTGAGATCTTTGATGTATGGGGAATAGACTTCATGGGACCTTTCAAACCTTCCTCAAACGGGCACAACTACATTTTGGTTGCTGGACTATGTGTCCAAATGGATTGAAGCCATTCCCTGCCCAACCTGTGATGCCAAGGTTGTTATCAAACTTTCAGAACCATCATCTTTCCAAGATATGGCATCCCAAGGGTTGTTATTTCGGATGGAGGCTCCCATTTCATCAACAAGGTGTTTGAGAAGTTGATGAAGAGTTATGGAGTCAAGCACAAGGTCGCTACACCTTATCACCCTCAAACCAGTGGGCAAGTTGAAGTCTCCAACAGACAGATAAAGGCCATATTGGAGAAGACTGTGAGCTTCACTAGGAAAGGATTGGGCAGCAAGGCTTGATGAGGCACTTTGGGCTTATAGAACAGCTTACAAAACCCCCATTGGAAGGTCTCCTTTCAATTTGCTGTATGGAAAGGATTGCCACTTACCTGTGGAGGTCGAATACAAGGCTTTATGGGCAGTAAAGATGCTGAACTTTGATATAAAGGCAGCACAAGAGAAAGAGGGTAATGAACTTGTTTGAGTTGGAGGAAATCAGAATGAATGCCTATGAGAACTCCTGATCTATAAGATGAGAACCAAGGCAGCCCACGACAAACTGATTCGCCTTAAGGACTTCAAGGTTGGGGACAGTGTGCTCTTGTATAACTCCAAGCTAAGGTTGTTTCCCGGGAAGCTAAGGTCAAAGTGGGCGGGACCATTCAAGATTCACGAAGTTTTGCCCTATGGATCCCTCACTTTACTCAATCAAGAGGGGAAGGAATTCACAGTGAATGGACATAGATGCAAGCCATATCTAGGAATGACCCCCACAGAGGAGATCATCACTCCTCTAGAAGATCCAACCCCGGCCTAAAAGGGGTAAGGTCAAGCTAAGAGACCTAAAACAAGCTCACTTGGGAGGAATTCCCATGTCTATCTTATGTATTTATCTTTATCCTTTTATTTTTATGATTTTCTTGGCTAAGTCTCACAGGAGCAGGTTTTAGGAAGAAGAGTGGCTAACTCGAGGCACAACTCGATCGAGTCAAGAGCAAGCTCGATCGAGTGAGCCGAACCCAGTCGAGTGGAGTGCTCCTGATGGCCGTCTCCCATCTCCAGACCACGACCTAGCCTCCCAGTTCTTTGGGGGGCACTGAGGTATCCAAACACCAACCCTTGTATATACCATTTCATATTTTCTTGCATTTGTTCTTGTTTTTCTTGGTTTTGCCCTCTTGAATCTTTCACTAAATTTTCTCACACAAGGGACTGTGTGATTTAAGTTTGGGGGAGGGTTCAAGAGATGATTTAACCTTGTTTTCTTTGTTCTTAGTTTTTCATTTATCTTTTGCATAGAAAAACCAAAAAAATCATAAAATTTTCAAAAAATCCAAAAATATTTTCATCTTTTTGCATTCATATTTGTTAGACTTGTTTAGGATTGCATTTTTCACTTGCATTGTTGATTTGACTTTGAAAACTTGTCCATCTTTTGCGATTTCTTGAGTGCCCTGTTTTTAGATTCTTTTGTGCATTAGGGTGAGATTGATTGAGCAGCAAGAACCATGTTTATCTTGATCATATCACTGCATGCACATCTCATTCAACCATTGCTGTGATTTGATGCATTTCCCTATCTATTTGAACCATAACTTGATCTTTAATTACCAATGCTTGCATTTGATTTCAACTCATGGCTACCACATACATATCTGGACATTCTTTACCTATTTTCATATCCCTTTGCTTGTCCAGATAGCTGATCTCCATCTTTGAGACAGTTACCACACCTTAAACCTAAGCCTTTTCATTTCAAACCCCATATTATCTCTTGTGCGAATGTGAGAACCTTTCTTGGCTTTGCTTAGCATAAGGTGTTGTGTTTAAACCGGCAGGGGCAGTAGTTCTAGTTGTCTAGTTCTCTTGGGATTGTTTTCAGGCTAAGTTTGGGGGTGCCAACTCGAGCTCGATCGAGTTGGGTGTCAAAAACCAGAAAAGTGGTAAAAGTTGGGAAAAACCCAAAGTAAAAAGAGTTTAGTTAAGTCCAGGGAGTTGGCAGTGTTAAAAAGGGTCTAGTAAAGGTTTGGGAAGTTAAAAAAGGAAGTAAAAAGGGTTCTAAGTAGAATGAAAAGAAGGCAAAGCCTCAAGTGTCAAAAAGGAAAGAAAAGTTCCCTAAGTGTTTAGAAAATCCCAAACCGCTAGATGTTACCTCAAGAAGCCTCTCCCTAGGAAGTTCTTAAAAGAAAAGTGAGCAAAGCTCCTCAGTTTCAAAGGCGAAATGCCAAAAAGGGTAGTTAGGATTTTGTTCTAAAAAGCTCTAAGTGTTGAACTCGATCGAGTTAGGATTAGGCGGCTCGAGCTGCTGTTCTTGCATCATCTTTGGTTCTAACACTTAGCCTTCTGCCAAAGCAAAGCCACTTTCTTGAGAGATCCCTGTTACTAAACCACCATACAAAAGAGACCCTCTTTGTCTCTTAACCCATAAACCCTTGAAACCAAATGAGTTGATTGATCTTGCATGTTTTTGGTTCACTGTTTTTGCTTAATGAATGTTAAAGGGATTTGCTGATTTGAATGCATTGTTTGAGTGACTGTGAAGTGGGATTGATGTTGATAAGCATGGTTAAATCTTAATGAATATCTCTCACCTTGTTGCATTCTAGAATCTCTAAGTTGGACATTTAGCAAATCGCTTTTGAGGACATGTTTTTAAGTGTTGAATCAGCTTTTTTTCAAACCTCATCTCTTTCTTGTTCTATTTGTTTGCTTGAGGGCAAGCAAAGTTCAAGTTTGGGGGTGTTGATGTACTTGCATTTTACATAGTTTTAGCACATCTTTTATGCATCTTTTGCATAGTTTTAGCTCCATTTGCATCATATCTTGTTCCTTTTCTCTTCTTATGCATTCATAGTAGTTTTAGGTTGCATTTGCATACATATGCATGTTTGGTCCTTTGAAATAGGTCTTTTGGAGCATTCTGGAGCATATGGGACATGAGGAGCATGGAGGGACTTGGCACATGGACGCAGCTCAACTGGATACGCAAAGGAAGAAGGGAGAAGCCATCTTGAAGACCAGCTCGACCGTCCACTCGACCAACCGGTCGAGTTCCTCAACTCGACCGGCCAAGCTTCAACTCGATCGAGCTGAGAAGTCAACAGTCAAACCCGAAAAATGTTGCTTCCCCCTTGACTTTCCTTTGACCCTAAACCTAATCCTCTTTGTATTTAAAGGCTCTAAGCCACGAAAAAACCACCAAGCTA
>CACVBM020001470.1:27004-40128 GCA_902728155.2 Microthlaspi erraticum
TCCTACTTAGTCAAGGTCACAAGGAAGTGATTCACAAGTTCAGAAGAGATCTCAGTGGGATTGGAATTGAGTTGCCTCCTATGGATAGCATGAGTGAGGCATTTGATCAAATGCAAATGGTCAAGGATGTTCTAGCCAACAGTGATAAAGTTTCAGAGGTCCTGAAGGAGTCTACTCATCAGTTCAACCTGCTTACTTCACCCACCTTCCTACCAAAGGTCAAGGATCAAGGGAAATTCACTCTCCCTTGCACACTTGGGCATCTTGAGCTTGACAATGCCTTAGTGGATTCTGGAGCAAGCATCAATCTGATCTCTCTCTCCATGGCAGAGAAGCTAGGCATTGCTGGAGCCTTGCAGCGCCCTACTACTTCAATCATGTTTGGAGATGCAACTTCTAAGTCTCCTCTTGGAGTGTTCAAGAACTATCACTTGAAAATTGGAGAATGCATCATCCAAACTGATCTCACTGTGATGGAAATGGAAGAAGAGAAGGATTTACCTCTGTTATTGGGAACCCCTTTCCTTAGTACAGTTGGCGCTTCAATAGACTTTCACAAGCAAGAAGTGATCCTTCACAAGGTGAATAGTTTGGTGTCATATCGCTTGCAGCCTAGAGGTTCAGACTTTTGTGCCACAATTGACAGTACCACTCTCAGTTCTAAGAGTCATGAGCTACAAAGGTTGTGAAGGAAAGGGTTGACAAAGAACCAAGAGTTGGGAAGGATAAGGTTGAGAGAGGACCAAGGATTGAGAAGCCACGTCTTGAGAGGGCTAGAGTTGAGAAACCACGTTCTGATAGACCACGAGCTGATAGACTTGTTCAAGCCCCTTGTGTGCTTGATGAAGAAAGCCTTCAAGCTTTGTTTGATGAGCCACTAGGAAGGGCTCTAAAAGAAGGGGAGGATGTAGCCTCTAAGGCAAGACCAGGGATAAAAGAAAAGATCCACCAGCTCAGGCCCCTTCATCAAGCCATCTCAGCTCACAATGACTTTGTTCCCCACCAAGTTTGAAAATGGGAAGATTGAGTACAAGATAAGGTACAAGGGGAGATCAAGGCCATTCTCTAGAGCCAAAGCCTTGGTGACTTCAGAACAGTCCAGGGACCCAACCAAGCTAAAGGAGCTTCTGTCTCAAGTCCTCACTATCACCCTTGATGGTGGGACTAGCTCAACCAATGCCTAAGAAGGTAAAGGTCAAGCTATGGGACCTTAAACAAGCTCACTTGGGAGGAAGTCCCATGTTTATCCTTGTACATACTCTATTTATGCAATTTCTATCTATTTATGTTTTAACCTTTGAATAAGTTAAGTTTAGGTGTCAAGGAGCCAGCTCGACCGATAGCTCGATCGAGCTAGAAACCAGGGCAACTCGATCGAGCTCCACAACTCGACCGAGGTAAGTTTTTGAATTTCAAATTCATAACCGTTTTCTTGGTCAAGGGAGTGGGTCCCACAAGCTGATTTTGGTCCCCCACTACCCTAATTTGATCAGAGAATCCCTAGCTTCTTGTCCCCTCTTTATTTCATCTTTTAATCTCAACCACACATCTCAAACACCCTCTTCCCCATAACTCGATCGAACCCATCTCTCTCTCTCCCACACTCAATTTTTCTGAAACTCATCTCTCTCTCTCTCATCACACAAGAAATCGAATTTCAATCTTTCTCTCTCAAGTTTTTGCGATTTCTTGTTGCTCTTCTTGTTTTGCTTTTTCTAGTTTGATTCTTCAATTCATCATTCAAGCAAGGTATGAACCCTAACCCTTGATTCCTTCATCTCGATTTCTCTATTGCTTGTTTTCTCTTGATTTTGATTGCATGTGTCCCTTGTGGACTTGTTCTTGAGTAATTGCCCTTCATATTTCGCCTCTGCTGTATAATCTTGTTATTTGTTTCACCTCACCTCTGTTTTGCCATTAAACTTGTTGCATGTGCTTAAAATTGAATTTGAGTTTGGTATTGGTTAAGGATGCTTAGTCTTCACTAGAATTGCTCATTGTTCCATTTACTAGTTGTTCTTGGTTCAATTTGATTGATTAGCATCCTTTCCAGCTCTTAATACTTGAATTAGGTTCGGTTATACTCTGTTTTCACCTAGCTCGATCGAGTTTGTCACTCGAGTTTTTTGACTCGATCGAGCTGAGTGTCGAGTTGACCAAACCGATCATTACAACTCTAATTCTTTGTAATCTTTGATGCATTTCAGGTACTTTAAAAACAGTGACAAGATGACAAACAGTGAGGGAAGCCGCTTCACAGAGGAGAATGGTTGAGGGTGAATCAAGCAATGCAAGGGAAGAGAAGGCTTAAGATGCAAGCCGATTTGAAGAGGATGATCAGAGGATGGAAGATCTGATGCGGATATGTCTAGGAGAGGACAGTCTGAGAGTGAGAGGCTGATGGAAGAAAGGAGGACCAAGAAGAGGAATGACCCATAAGTAGTGAGAGTGAGCAAGGGGAGTTTGAATTGGGGTCAATAAGAGGAGGAAGAAAGTGATGGTTCTCCAAGTGGAGCTGGTGAGATTAACCAAGATGAGCAGATGGAGGAGGCTGAGGCAGAGCAAGAGGAGGATGAGCTCCCTATGTACCAAGAGCACTACAATGCTCTCTTCTCCATGGACTTTGTGGAACCAAGTACCCACATGATGACAATGAGGCCCTTGGAATCTTTGAGGATGTGGAGTTGGTGCTCAAGAACATGCACTTGGCCAAGTTCTTCTCTCACCGATGGAGTCTACAAGGAGCTCACTTGTGAGTTTTTGGCTTCAATGAGGTACCACAGTACAAGAGCTCGATCGAGCTGATTTGGACCAAGGCTGGGATGGATCACGTTCTTGGCTAAGGGAGAGAAGAAGATGGTGACCTTTAGGCAGCTTGGAGATCTGTTTGGGTTCACTATGGAGAGGGAACCAAGTGGAACATCAAGGAAGAAGGAACTCCAAAGAGTTTGGGCTACAATCGCTGAGGGAGTGTACTCTTCCTCAAGGTCCAAGGCTGCTCAGATCAGGAGCCCAGTGCTTGAGATATGTGCACAAGGCACTTGCCAACACCTTCTTTGCAAGGAAGCACGGGACAATCAATGAGGAGGGAAGCTCCTTGACATGGGAATCAACCCATCATCTCACGCACAAGCGATGGGCAAGAGGATCAGAGGAGATAGATCACACAGGGAACTCATGCCTTTCCTTGACAGCTCTCTCCTACAAGACACAGCCTACAACACTAGCATCAAAGGGAAGAAGGCTTAGTGTTGGAGGGTCATCACACCCTATCTTGTGTGCAGCTGGAGTGAACAAGAAGAAGCACTCCAGGTTGGATGGACATCAAGTTTTGCAAGACCAACCTCCTCATTGAGCACAAGGAGTTGGATGGGAGATTCCAATTCAAGTTCACACATCCATTGGCTGGCCCTTCCAAGCTTCTCCTGCCCAACCCTGAGCTCACCACAGTAGTAAGGGGTGAGAACATTGACTTCAGACCCCCTGTGTACACATTAGTTGGGCATGAGGATTTGCGAGAAGAGGAGCCTGAGCTCGATCGAGCTGAGGATCGAGCTGAGGCAAGCTGCGAGCTGAGGATCAGGTCCAGGAAGTGCGGATTTGGGTGAGCCTGAGTGCTATTATTTTGAGGAGTATGAGGCTCCAAGGATGAACCCCTCTGTTGTGGCTGCCACAAGAGGATTGGACTTCTCCAAAAGTTCAACAAATGGCAAGGGAAAGCCATTGAAAGATGCAAAAGTCCATGGACAAGATGGTGAGCAAGATCAAAAGTTTGGAGAAGAAGGTTTCTGGTTCTTCAAGCAAGAAGAAGAAGTCCAAGGCCCCCACATTCCCTAGGAGTAGATCTCTTCTCACCACTCCAAGGAGGCTCCCTGCCCAAGAGCCTCACAGAGCCTCTTCTTTCGAGCCAAGGGAAGGAGAAGACAACACGCAGAGAAGGAGGAAGACTTCCAAGGCCAGACGCTCCAGCTCGACCACCGGACTCGATCGAGTCCAAACAGAGGAAACTCAACTCGATCGAGCTGACGGTCGAGCTGACCTGGAGGAGCCCCAGTTTGAGAATCCGGATTTCGATACGATCAACCAGTACCAGGACTTCCCAGAGATGGACCCCTACAACAGTCGAGAGCCAGCTCCACCAAGGCCAAGGAGCCACACACATTTGAGATGAAGAAGAGAAGAGGAGGAGCCGCAAGCTCGATCGAGTGAGTGAACCCAGTCGAGTGGAGTGCTCCTGATGGCCGTCTACCATCTCCAGACCACGACCTAGCCTCCCAGTTCTTTGGGGGGCACTGAGGTATCCAAACACCAACCCTTGTATATACCATTTCATATTTTCTTGCATTTGTTTTGTTTTTCTTGGTTTTGCCCTCTTGAATCTTTCACTAAATTTTCTCACACAAGGGACTGTGTGATTTAAGTTTGGGGGAGGGTTCAAGAGATGATTTAACCTTGTTTTCTTTGTTCTTAGTTTTTCATTATCTTTTGCATAGAAAAACCAAAAAAATCATAAAATTTTCAAAAAATCCAAAAATATTTTCATCTTTTTGCATTCATATTTGTTAGACTTGTTTAGGATTGCATTTTTCACTTGCATTGTTGATTTGACTTTGAAAACTTGTTCATCTTTTGCGATTTCTTGAGTGCCCTGTTTTTAGATTCTTTTGTGCATTAGGGTGAGATTGATTGAGCAGCAAGAACCATGTTTATCTTGATCATATCACTGCATGCACATCTCATTCAACCATTGCTGTGATTTGATGCATTTCCCTATCTATTTGAACCATAACTTGATCTTTAATTACCAATGCTTGCATTTGATTTCAACTCATGGCTACCACATACATATCTGGACATTCTTTACCATTTTCATATCCCTTTGCTTGTCCAGATAGCTGATCTCTATCTTTGAGACAGTTACCACACCTTAAACCTAAGCCTTTTCATTTCAAACCCCATATTATCTCTTGTGCGAATGTGAGAACCTTTCTTGGCTTTGCTTAGCATAAGGTGTTGTGTTTAAACCGGCAGGGGCAGTAGTTCTAGTTGTCTAGTTCTCTTGGGATTGTTTTCAGGCTAAGTTTGGGGGTGCCAACTCGAGCTCGATCGAGTTGGGTGTAAAAACCAGAAAAGTGGTAAAAGTTGGGAAAATCCAAAGGAAAAAGAGTTTAGTTAAGTCCAGGGAGTTGGCAGTGTTAAAAAGGGTCTAGTAAAGGTTTGGGAAGTTAAAAAAGGAAAGTAAAAAGGGTTCTAAGTAGAATGAAAAGAAGGCAAAGCCTCAAGTGTCAAAAAGAAAGAAAAGTTCCCTAAGTGTTTAGAAAATCCCAAACCGCTAGATGTTACCTCAAGAAGCCTCTCCCTAGGAAGTTCTTAAAAGAAAAGTGAGCAAAGCTCCTCAGTTTCAAAGGCGAAATGCCAAAAAGGGTAGTTAGGATTTTGTTCTAAAAAGCTCTAAGTGTTGAACTCGATCGAGTTAGGATTAGGCGGCTCGAGCTGCTGTTCTTGCATCATCTTTGGTTCTAACACTTAGCCTTCTGCCAAAGCAAAGCCACTTTCTTGAGAGATCCCTGTTACTAAACCACCATACAAAAGAGACCCTCTTTGTCTCTTAACCCATAAACCCTTGTGATGGCGGGTTTAGATTGCCTCAAATTTTCACAATTTATAAACCCAACTAATGAGCTGCAAGTGCACAGCCGTGTTGTAGTCGGGGTCGAACACGAGGAGGAAGTGTTCTCGCTTAACACCTTGTGAGATTGGTTTGTAGCTAGCTCGCAATATGAGATGGTTTTGGACCTAGAATGAGAAAAAACAAAAGAATGTGAGTGAGGTTGTAAACAATTTAAAACAAGAGTTAGGCAAAGGACAATCATATGGAGCAATGATGAAAAGATAGTTGCATGGGATGTGTGTAGAGCCGTCTTGAACATGAATCACTAGTGTATGGTCTTTCCACTGTCGTGGCTCCAACCACTATGTTTAAAACAACCTAATATACTCAGCTTTCGTTGGCTATTAGAATTGCAAACATGCATTAAAGGTGATCAAGATTCAATTGTTCACAATAAACCATAACTCAGCTTTCGTTGGCTATGATCTATTGCTCACCAAATACTAGTTTTGAGATCTAGATTCAGCACTGTCGTGGTTCTATTTCTCTAAGATCAGATTACTAGATGTACGGTAGAGTAATCATGCATTAAGCTCAAGTAAAGGTGAAGATCCATAAGATAAATCCCAATAAGTTGCAACACAATCAAATCATCACGGCCACCATAGATCTCCTCGGCCTAACTAAGAGATCTACTCGGCCATGATGCAAACAAGCAAGCAAAGCATGATTGTAAACATTATGCAAGTATTAAAAGAGATAAAGGGATGAAGAAAGCTTCTCTATTGATGAACAAAGTCGGATTCTCCCTTGAAAACTCTTAAATCAAGTTTATAGAAATGGAAACAATGAAAAAGAAAGAACAAGAGTTGAGCGGCGCCTCCTTCTTCTTGGACGATCTCCTAGGGCTTCTCTCCTCTGAACTCTCTTCTCACACGTACACTCTTTGATAATTTTCGGACTCTCTTCTTCAGCGGCTAAAAACATGTATATATGGGCGAAGTCGCGTAGGGTTTTCTTCATGCCGGAAAAGGAAAGTTTCCCGTGAGCAAAGCCTTCTTCTCCACGTCGTGTATGGGCCGACATTGTACCAAGGAAAGCTCCAAACATTAGCCAGGCCTCTTCTCTATTCGATCAAGGCCTTTGGCGCTGCTGCTCGGGCCATTAGACACTCCAAATCCTCCATGGGCTTCGTTTACTCGCTTACCGGACATGTCTCGGTAGAAAATAAGTTCGGCCTCATAGTTGATCCAAATGGCTTCATTCCACTTCGACGTGATGCATGACTCAAGTATCTATCTTTCCATATCAAGATCGTAACTTTTGGACGTCGGGAACTCCTCCGCGCGCGGCCAAACTTCCGAAGCTTCGTTCTAGCGAGAACTAACACTTGGAGATAAAATGATCTTCTTGACTTGGAAACTTGCATGGATCTTGATTTAGGCTCTTTTACTCCTTTTTGCATCCTTTTTGATGGTTTCACCTACAAAGACTTCAAATCCCACAAATACAAGAAAACTACCTCTAAAGGCAAAGAATCTTGCAAAAACCGTTTGAAAACATAGTATTATATAGTAAAATCATGTAAAATATGGTGATATCAACTCCCCCAGACTTAGCCTTTTGCTTGTCCCCAAGCAAACTAAGCAGGAAAAGAGGTTTGAAAACGTGAGAACTCTCAAATCTTTTGGAAATCCAAATTGACTTATGCTTTAGTAATCCACATGAAACAGCATTGGCAAGTTTTGAATTAAGAACAAAGTACATACCATGAGTTTTGCGATTTTCCCAAAGCGGTCCACCTCTCCTTGGACAATCCAATTCGCCACCCTTGACTCCTTTCATTTCTAAAGGTGTGGTCTCAACTAGGGAGTATCGATCAGCCGGCTTTTAGATTCTTTCTCATCCCCTTGTTTGGCACTTGTCTTTTACTCCATGTTTCTCCTCTCTCTCTTCTCACTTCTTTGAGTTGATTCATCCCTTTTTTAGGGTAGCGAAGTATTTTTTTATTCAACTCCTTCTCTTTATTATAGAGGTTTTGCTTGGATCTTCCACAGACGCGAGTATTGATGGTGTTTGCCACCGAATCCCCGGTTGCTTGGATTCATAGGCCTTCCATAGACGCGAGTATTGATGGTGTTTGCCACCGAATCCCCGGTTACTTGGACCTTACGCTTTTTCTTTAAATTTGAAGGGGAGAGAGAGGGAAGCACGAACTCACTAAGACTTTTTCATTTGATGGAGAGGATGAGGAATCATGCCATTTGTATGCCAAGCCCCTAGCTGAGAAGATTAAGTTCATTAAGGGCGGAGTCAAAGATGGATCCTTCTCAAGTCTTTAGAGATGTAGGCGTTTTTGGTAGATCGATCAACTCATAGTGCACCTGTGGTAAGATGTATTGCCAAGAACTGCTCAATGGTCACTTAAACATTAGTACAATCATGGTTAGATCCAAGATAAGGTCATGATTCTCGACAAAAATTTTGACTCAATAAAAACGACTCGATAAAAGGGAAAAAATGCAAATGAAAACGCCAAAATGAACAAACATTGTTAGTAATCCCCCCAGACTTAACTTGCACCGTCCCGGTGAAAGCAAATCGGATTAAGAGAGGTATAACATGAAGTTCAAATGAAAAATTGAAAAGAAAAAGGTTTAGGATGATGTTACCAAATGTCGACCAATTTATAATGAAGATCAGTTCCGGTTTGGGTCATTCTACACTTCTTTAGGCAATATTGGTCGGTGAGTTTTTAATTTCAGGCCTTGGTTTCCGCCGGTTTGTGTTTTGGCCGAGATTGGTATATTCGGTCGGCCAAAATGTGGTGCTGTGAACTACAGAACAAACCGTCAAAATTTCATGACCTATATTGAAATTTCATCGACCAACCTGGTATTTTATGGCCTCTGGTGAAGTTTGGGAGCATTTGTACGAGCGGATTGAGACTTCCTTCACAAAATGGTCAAGTCGGCTCCGGGAAGGAGTTTCCTTGGCCATGTGAAGTTTGGCTCGTTCCTTTTCGTTTCTTCCTGCATAAAAGTGTTAGTTAAGCTCAAAGGAAGAGTTTTCCAACCGGTTGGCGCGCCTATGCCGTGATTTGGTTTGTCGGCCATATTGCTTGCGCGCCATCGGCCAGAATGAGCTCCGTCGTCTATCTCATGATCCGTGATGATTTCTCCGTCCTATCTTTTGGATTTGCCGACCAAAGTGTTTATGGTCGCCTGTGAAGTTTGGTGGACTTTGGTCACGCCGTTTAGGAGTTGGCCGAGTTGGTCTCCTTGTGCGCGTCATGGCCGAGAGAATGTCCGGATTGAATTTCTTCAAATCCACTCGGGCCAATTGAGATTTTCTTCGACCGAATTGTTTTAATAACCCTCCTGTGTCATTCCCAAGTGGTGGCCGCCTTGTTTCGTGTGATGGCCTATGTATCTCCTTTTAACCTCCCTTTGGCCGCCATATGCATGTTGGTTTTAGGTGGTTGATAGGTTTGCTCTATTTCTCCTTCCTGTCAAATAACTCCTTGCAAAACACTTGAAATCATGATTAGATGGTTTCTTGATTGTGATCCTCAAGTGACCAACTTGAAGTTCACAATCCAAGAGATTAAAGCACAAACTATAAATTCTTATTTGGTCTTGGTCAATGATCCAAATTTCAAACTATAGTTCAATCTCTTGTAATTTCAGTGAGCGAAATGAGTTTTGACAAGTGATTATGTATTCTTTCCAATCATCAAATGTAAATCAAGTTAAACCATGAAATATATTTGGTAAAGTGCAATGGTTTAAACGATTCAAGTGAAGATCAAGAGTGATTATGAAATGAATACTAGGTGAGAGTTTACTTACCTTTTGTAGAGAAACGCCTTGTACAAGGGTGGGCTCATTGGGTGGGACACTTTCATTGTTTGGTCTCCTTTGGGTCTTCATCCTAAGAAAATATTTTTGTATTTTTGTTTGATTTTTGAAAAACTCCTGCAAAATAGAAATAATAGTTAAAAACCATATGGGTTGCCTCCCATAAAGCGCTTTTGTTTTAAGTCATTTAGCTTGACTCCTTCTCTTTCTTTCAATCGTGGTGAAGAGTGGCTGAAGGGCAAAGGATCCCTTTAGCTTCTCCATTCTCCGGTTCAGTGGCTCTTGTGGTGGTGTTGTGCGCCATGATCATCTATCACTTCATCCTTGAAAACCAATGCCTTGGGGAAAAGCTTCATAGTTCTCTCAAGCTTCTCTTCAATGGATTGGTCACCTTTAAGCTCCGAATCTTTTGGTGTAAAGATTCTTATCTTGTGAAAGAGATTAGGTGCACCATTAGTCTCCTCTTCAGCTCCATACTCGTCAAAGGTTGGAAGTAAGATGGAGTTGTTTCCTTAAAGACATTTTCATGCCTCGGCTCCAATGTTTTCTTCTTCTCCTTTGGTTTTGGGTAGCGCTCACTCTCTCTTCTTTCTCCATGCAGCATAGCTTCTTTCTTAGGTATGAGAGTGGCTTCTTCTGGTGGTAGCTTGGTCGCACTTGGCACTGACCTGAAATTTACACTTGGGAAAAAGATATCTTGCCGGATGTGGCCAAAAGATAGATGATTCCCAAAGTAGTTTAGGACCGCTCCAGCTGTAGCAAGGAATGGGGTTCCAAGAATCAGTTGATTCCTCTTTGAGCCTTCCCAAATCATGACTTGAAAGTCAGTTGGGACTATCGACCCCCTATTTCCATCATGACATCTTCAAGCATTCCATAGGTTCCATGCACGATAGGTCCGCGAACTCGACTCTTATCTTGGGGCTCTTGAATTCCTTGAATCCCAAGTCTTTTGCAAGTGCAAGAGACATTAGATTAACATTAGCACCAGTATCACATAGGCAATCATGGAGTTGAATGCCATTGATACTTGAAGTTATCACAAACTTCCCCGGATCTTCTTGTTTTTGTAGTGGCTTGCCTTCAAGTCTTCTCTTGTAAGCTCTTCTTGATTCCCAACTGTATCTCTCCGGTTTGTGCCTCTCCTTAGGCTCATTTTCTTCTTCTTCCCCTTGAGATAGTGTGATATACCTCTATTTTACATGCTTTTTATATGGTTTTACTATGCTTTTCATAAGGTTTTTAATGGCTTTCTGATCTAAAAAGGTAGTTTTTATGTATTTATAGTACTTAGAGTCTAAACAGGTAAAAAGATGCATTTTGGAGCAAAACACAGGATTTGGACTTCAAGACCACTCCAAGACGTAGCATCAGCTTAAGAAGGGCCTTAAAAACATTCTACTCATTGGACTTCATCAAATCCAGTTCTAAGAGATGCATACATGAGTTAGCTTTGCAATTCAACTGGAATCAATCAATTTGACCGAGTAGATTGGGAGATATCTCTATTTCCCTGAGACATATACCGAGGAGATTTATCGGACTGCATCAGTACATCAGACGAGCAGCAGCGGCTTAGACCCTTAAACTCAATGGATTTCAATGAAACTCAACACCAAGATAGCCAGATGAGTTATTGTTCTAATGCCGTTGGAAGTATGCAATTTGGATAAGCCGTTTAGGAGATATCACGTTTGTACTGAAGACTGGTCCACAGCCGGCCGAACGCACTCGGCCGGACAGGAAGGGTATTGGCTTCGCTCGGCCTTCTCCAGGACCGATCCGGCCGCACGACCGCACCGTCCGACCCGGGAGGCAATGGACCACGATCGACCGAGATCATCACATCACGGCCGACCAGACCGTGCGACCCGGGAAGCAAAGGACCGCGCTCGACCCGATCTCCGCGAACAAGAAGCCCACTTATGCAGTTTTGACTTTCTCAGCCCAATTAACCTAAACCGACTTGTGAAGACCTAGGGCACTATAAATACACTTTTTTAGCCTCATTAGAAGAGAGAGCCGCATTAGTTTTAGAGAGTTTACATTATTTCGTTTTAGAGCTTCATGGGAGAAGATCTCACCTTTGTAACACTATAGAGGAGATTTCTAAACCCTTTTACTTTCTATCAAGTTTTATTATGAATTCTTCTTCATCTCTATGCTTGATCTCTGTTACTATGCTTGAGTAATCTCCTTGTTGGGTGTAAGAGTTTTCAAAGGGTTTTCATGGATTGATTGTTAGGTTGCTAGATTAGGGTTTTATCATTAGTGTTCTTCATCTAAGTTTGTGCTTATTGCTTATAGCTTGATTGACCGTCTAAGCTACTGTTCTTAAGTAGATTTACTTTCTGACCGTTTGTTAAATCTCTTGAATCAACTTAGATGAGCAAGGCATAGTAACCTACGGAAGTAGAATTGCAAGGCTTTGTGAACTAAACCTACGGAAGTAGTCTATCGAATTTGAATGTTCTTACATGTTTAACCTCTTGATTACCTGCGGAAGTTGTGTGATTTAGGTTGTTAGACATAGTAATTGGCACTGCGGGAGTAGGTCAATTATACTTATCAATTCGAGTTCTAGAACAAAACTATTGATTTCCCTATCTATTTGCTTGATCCAATCTATGAAACCTTGAGAATTCTCTAATGCCCAATGCTTTCTTCTATTGCTTTCACCTTATTTACTTTGTTTTGCTTTGAAACCGTGACAACAACAAACCTCCATACTTGAGTCTTAGCTTGATTCGAATCTCATAAACTCATAGTGTAACTTATCTGGTCCTTGTGTTCGATAACCCGTTACTACATCTGATCCGTGCACTTGCAGAATCAGGGATAGGAATAGGTAAAACCTGACCCGATCAAGTTTTTGGCGCCGTTGCCGGGGACCAAATACAGTTGCCTAAGAGTTTCGGATTAGAGTTTAGACTAGGAAACATTTTTAATTTTCATTTTTATTTGCAATTTTTGTTTTTCTTATTTTTGCTTATTTTACTTACTTTTCTATCTTTGTGTGTTTCAAGGTACCTTGAGGAAGAGATAGGAGATCTTGAAGAAGGATTCACAATAGAAGATGGAGCCTCAAAACCGCCCAATCGGAGAGTTTGATTCACTAGACATCTTCTTCACAAAACGCCAACCTATATGCCCTTTACCACCTACTGGAGAGTTCAAGATAAGCTCTAAACTCATTGCTTTGGTGGAGCAGCATCAGTTTCGTGGCCTAGAGGAAGAGCAGCCCATTGATCATATTGAGAAGTTTGAAGAAATCTGCGGTACAAGGAGATGTAGTGGTTTTCTGAGGATTACTTGAAGTGTACTTTATTCTCTTTCTCTTTGATTGAGAAGGCATACAAGTGGATGAAGGCTCTTCCAGCAGGATCAATCACTACTTGGGATGAGTACAAGAGAGCTTTCTTGAAGAATTTCTACCCGAAAGAGAGATTAAAATGGATGAGAAGAAGAATCTCAGAATTTCGACATGAGGCACATGAATCATTCTTTGAGGCTGTTTCACGGTTCAAGGAGTACAAAAGAGAGTGCCCTCACCATGGTTTTACAGAGATTTCTTTGCTAAACTTCTTCTATCAAGGAGTTGATGAGAAATTCAAGATGGCACTAAACATCGCAAGTCAAGGGGACTTCATGAC
>CACVBM020001471.1:0-18470 GCA_902728155.2 Microthlaspi erraticum
TGACTATGAGGACAAACATGAGTGAAACGGTCTCAATCCAAGGGAGGAACATCAAATGGACCTAATTTGGGAACCGGAAGAGGTAAGGAGTCCGAAATGTACCTCTGTGACTCCACATTGTGGAAACTCACTTGTAGTGTATAAGATGAACTAGATGGACCCATACTTACCCAAACATGGATTAATAGGTTCTACACATGACTATGAGGACAAACATGAGTGAAACGGTCTCAATCCAAGGGAGGAACATCAAATGGACCTAATTTGGGAACCGGAAGAGGTAAGGAGTCCGAAATGTACCTCTGTGACTCCACATTGTGGAAACTCACTTGTAGTGTATAAGATGAACTAGATGGACCCATACTTACCCAAACATGGATTAATAGGTTCTACACATGACTATGAGGACAAACATGAGTGAAACGGTCTCAATCCAAGGGAGGAACATCAAATGGACCTAATTTGGGAACCGGAAGAGGTAAGGAGTCCGAAATGTACCTCTGTGACTCCACATTGTGGAAACTCACTTGTAGTGTATAAGATGAACTAGATGGACCCATACTTACCCAAACATGGATTAATAGGTTCTACACATGACTATGAGGACAAACATGAGTGAAACGGTCTCAATCCAAGGGAGGAACATCAAATGGACCTAATTTGGGAACCGGAAGAGGTAAGGAGTCCGAAATGTACCTCTGTGACTCCACATTGTGGAAACTCACTTGTAGTGTATAAGATGAACTAGATGGACCCATACTTACCCAAACATGGATTAATAGGTTCTACACATGACTATGAGGACAAACATGAGTGAAACGGTCTCAATCCAAGGGAGGAACATCAAATGGACCTAATTTGGGAACCGGAAGAGGTAAGGAGTCCGAAATGTACCTCTGTGACTCCACATTGTGGAAACTCACTTGTAGTGTATAAGATGAACTAGATGGACCCATACTTACCCAAACATGGATTAATAGGTTCTACACATGACTATGAGGACAAACATGAGTGAAACGGTCTCAATCCAAGGGAGGAACATCAAATGGACCTAATTTGGGAACCGGAAGAGGTAAGGAGTCCGAAATGTACCTCTGTGACTCCACATTGTGGAAACTCACTTGTAGTGTATAAGATGAACTAGATGGACCCATACTTACCCAAACATGGATTAATAGGTTCTACACATGACTATGAGGACAAACATGAGTGAAACGGTCTCAATCCAAGGGAGGAACATCAAATGGACCTAATTTGGGAACCGGAAGAGGTAAGGAGTCCGAAATGTACCTCTGTGACTCCACATTGTGGAAACTCACTTGTAGTGTATAAGATGAACTAGATGGACCCATACTTACCCAAACATGGATTAATAGGTTCTACACATGACTATGAGGACAAACATGAGTGAAACGGTCTCAATCCAAGGGAGGAACATCAAATGGACCTAATTTGGGAACCGGAAGAGGTAAGGAGTCCGAAATGTACCTCTGTGACTCCACATTGTGGAAACTCACTTGTAGTGTATAAGATGAACTAGATGGACCCATACTTACCCAAACATGGATTAATAGGTTCTACACATGACTATGAGGACAAACATGAGTGAAACGGTCTCAATCCAAGGGAGGAACATCAAATGGACCTAATTTGGGAACCGGAAGAGGTAAGGAGTCCGAAATGTACCTCTGTGACTCCACATTGTGGAAACTCACTTGTAGTGTATAAGATGAACTAGATGGACCCATACTTACCCAAACATGGATTAATAGGTTCTACACATGACTATGAGGACAAACATGAGTGAAACGGTCTCAATCCAAGGGAGGAACATCAAATGGACCTAATTTGGGAACCGGAAGAGGTAAGGAGTCCGAAATGTACCTCTGTGACTCCACATTGTGGAAACTCACTTGTAGTGTATAAGATGAACTAGATGGACCCATACTTACCCAAACATGGATTAATAGGTTCTACACATGACTATGAGGACAAACATGAGTGAAACGGTCTCAATCCAAGGGAGGAACATCAAATGGACCTAATTTGGGAACCGGAAGAGGTAAGGAGTCCGAAATGTACCTCTGTGACTCCACATTGTGGAAACTCACTTGTAGTGTATAAGATGAACTAGATGGACCCATACTTACCCAAACATGGATTAATAGGTTCTACACATGACTATGAGGACAAACATGAGTGAAACGGTCTCAATCCAAGGGAGGAACATCAAATGGACCTAATTTGGGAACCGGAAGAGGTAAGGAGTCCGAAATGTACCTCTGTGACTCCACATTGTGGAAACTCACTTGTAGTGTATAAGATGAACTAGATGGACCCATACTTACCCAAACATGGATTAATAGGTTCTACACATGACTATGAGGACAAACATGAGTGAAACGGTCTCAATCCAAGGGAGGAACATCAAATGGACCTAATTTGGGAACCGGAAGAGGTAAGGAGTCCGAAATGTACCTCTGTGACTCCACATTGTGGAAACTCACTTGTAGTGTATAAGATGAACTAGATGGACCCATACTTACCCAAACATGGATTAATAGGTTCTACACATGACTATGAGGACAAACATGAGTGAAACGGTCTCAATCCAAGGGAGGAACATCAAATGGACCTAATTTGGGAACCGGAAGAGGTAAGGAGTCCGAAATGTACCTCTGTGACTCCACATTGTGGAAACTCACTTGTAGTGTATAAGATGAACTAGATGGACCCATACTTACCCAAACATGGATTAATAGGTTCTACACATGACTATGAGGACAAACATGAGTGAAACGGTCTCAATCCAAGGGAGGAACATCAAATGGACCTAATTTGGGAACCGGAAGAGGTAAGGAGTCCGAAATGTACCTCTGTGACTCCACATTGTGGAAACTCACTTGTAGTGTATAAGATGAACTAGATGGACCCATACTTACCCAAACATGGATTAATAGGTTCTACACATGACTATGAGGACAAACATGAGTGAAACGGTCTCAATCCAAGGGAGGAACATCAAATGGACCTAATTTGGGAACCGGAAGAGGTAAGGAGTCCGAAATGTACCTCTGTGACTCCACATTGTGGAAACTCACTTGTAGTGTATAAGATGAACTAGATGGACCCATACTTACCCAAACATGGATTAATAGGTTCTACACATGACTATGAGGACAAACATGAGTGAAACGGTCTCAATCCAAGGGAGGAACATCAAATGGACCTAATTTGGGAACCGGAAGAGGTAAGGAGTCCGAAATGTACCTCTGTGACTCCACATTGTGGAAACTCACTTGTAGTGTATAAGATGAACTAGATGGACCCATACTTACCCAAACATGGATTAATAGGTTCTACACATGACTATGAGGACAAACATGAGTGAAACGGTCTCAATCCAAGGGAGGAACATCAAATGGACCTAATTTGGGAACCGGAAGAGGTAAGGAGTCCGAAATGTACCTCTGTGACTCCACATTGTGGAAACTCACTTGTAGTGTATAAGATGAACTAGATGGACCCATACTTACCCAAACATGGATTAATAGGTTCTACACATGACTATGAGGACAAACATGAGTGAAACGGTCTCAATCCAAGGGAGGAACATCAAATGGACCTAATTTGGGAACCGGAAGAGGTAAGGAGTCCGAAATGTACCTCTGTGACTCCACATTGTGGAAACTCACTTGTAGTGTATAAGATGAACTAGATGGACCCATACTTACCCAAACATGGATTAATAGGTTCTACACATGACTATGAGGACAAACATGAGTGAAACGGTCTCAATCCAAGGGAGGAACATCAAATGGACCTAATTTGGGAACCGGAAGAGGTAAGGAGTCCGAAATGTACCTCTGTGACTCCACATTGTGGAAACTCACTTGTAGTGTATAAGATGAACTAGATGGACCCATACTTATCCCAAACATGGATTAATAGGTTCTACACATGACTATGAGGACAAACATGAGTGAAACGGTCTCAATCCAAGGGAGGAACATCAAATGGACCTAATTTGGGAACCGGAAGAGGTAAGGAGTCCGAAATGTACCTCTGTGACTCCACATTGTGGAAACTCACTTGTAGTGTATAAGATGAACTAGATGGACCCATACTTACCCAAACATGGATTAATAGGTTCTACACATGACTATGAGGACAAACATGAGTGAAACGGTCTCAATCCAAGGGAGGAACATCAAATGGACCTAATTTGGGAACCGGAAGAGGTAAGGAGTCCGAAATGTACCTCTGTGACTCCACATTGTGGAAACTCACTTGTAGTGTATAAGATGAACTAGATGGACCCATACTTATCCCAAACATGGATTAATAGGTTCTACACATGACTATGAGGACAAACATGAGTGAAACGGTCTCAATCCAAGGGAGGAACATCAAATGGACCTAATTTGGGAACCGGAAGAGGTAAGGAGTCCGAAATGTACCTCTGTGACTCCACATTGTGGAAACTCACTTGTAGTGTATAAGATGAACTAGATGGACCCATACTTATCCCAAACATGGATTAATAGGTTCTACACATGACTATGAGGACAAACATGAGTGAAACGGTCTCAATCCAAGGGAGGAACATCAAATGGACCTAATTTGGGAACCGGAAGAGGTAAGGAGTCCGAAATGTACCTCTGTGACTCCACATTGTGGAAACTCACTTGTAGTGTATAAGATGAACTAGATGGACCCATACTTACCCAAACATGGATTAATAGGTTCTACACATGACTATGAGGACAAACATGAGTGAAACGGTCTCAATCCAAGGGAGGAACATCAAATGGACCTAATTTGGGAACCGGAAGAGGTAAGGAGTCCGAAATGTACCTCTGTGACTCCACATTGTGGAAACTCACTTGTAGTGTATAAGATGAACTAGATGGACCCATACTTATCCCAAACATGGATTAATAGGTTCTACACATGACTATGAGGACAAACATGAGTGAAACGGTCTCAATCCAAGGGAGGAACATCAAATGGACCTAATTTGGGAACCGGAAGAGGTAAGGAGTCCGAAATGTACCTCTGTGACTCCACATTGTGGAAACTCACTTGTAGTGTATAAGATGAACTAGATGGACCCATACTTATCCCAAACATGGATTAATAGGTTCTACACATGACTATGAGGACAAACATGAGTGAAACGGTCTCAATCCAAGGGAGGAACATCAAATGGACCTAATTTGGGAACCGGAAGAGGTAAGGAGTCCGAAATGTACCTCTGTGACTCCACATTGTGGAAACTCACTTGTAGTGTATAAGATGAACTAGATGGACCCATACTTATCCCAAACATGGATTAATAGGTTCTACACATGACTATGAGGACAAACATGAGTGAAACGGTCTCAATCCAAGGGAGGAACATCAAATGGACCTAATTTGGGAACCGGAAGAGGTAAGGAGTCCGAAATGTACCTCTGTGACTCCACATTGTGGAAACTCACTTGTAGTGTATAAGATGAACTAGATGGACCCATACTTATCCCAAACATGGATTAATAGGTTCTACACATGACTATGAGGACAAACATGAGTGAAACGGTCTCAATCCAAGGGAGGAACATCAAATGGACCTAATTTGGGAACCGGAAGAGGTAAGGAGTCCGAAATGTACCTCTGTGACTCCACATTGTGGAAACTCACTTGTAGTGTATAAGATGAACTAGATGGACCCATACTTATCCAAACATGGATTAATAGGTTCTACACATGACTATGAGGACAAACATGAGTGAAACGGTCTCAATCCAAGGGAGGAACATCAAATGGACCTAATTTGGGAACCGGAAGAGGTAAGGAGTCCGAAATGTACCTCTGTGACTCCACATTGTGGAAACTCACTTGTAGTGTATAAGATGAACTAGATGGACCCATACTTATCCCAAACATGGATTAATAGGTTCTACACATGACTATGAGGACAAACATGAGTGAAACGGTCTCAATCCAAGGGAGGAACATCAAATGGACCTAATTTGGGAACCGGAAGAGGTAAGGAGTCCGAAATGTACCTCTGTGACTCCACATTGTGGAAACTCACTTGTAGTGTATAAGATGAACTAGATGGACCCATACTTATCCCAAACATGGATTAATAGGTTCTACACATGACTATGAGGACAAACATGAGTGAAACGGTCTCAATCCAAGGGAGGAACATCAAATGGACCTAATTTGGGAACCGGAAGAGGTAAGGAGTCCGAAATGTACCTCTGTGACTCCACATTGTGGAAACTCACTTGTAGTGTATAAGATGAACTAGATGGACCCATACTTATCCAAACATGGATTAATAGGTTCTACACATGACTATGAGGACAAACATGAGTGAAACGGTCTCAATCCAAGGGAGGAACATCAAATGGACCTAATTTGGGAACCGGAAGAGGTAAGGAGTCCGAAATGTACCTCTGTGACTCCACATTGTGGAAACTCACTTGTAGTGTATAAGATGAACTAGATGGACCCATACTTATCCCAAACATGGATTAATAGGTTCTACACATGACTATGAGGACAAACATGAGTGAAACGGTCTCAATCCAAGGGAGGAACATCAAATGGACCTAATTTGGGAACCGGAAGAGGTAAGGAGTCCGAAATGTACCTCTGTGACTCCACATTGTGGAAACTCACTTGTAGTGTATAAGATGAACTAGATGGACCCATACTTACCCAAACATGGATTAATAGGTTCTACACATGACTATGAGGACAAACATGAGTGAAACGGTCTCAATCCAAGGGAGGAACATCAAATGGACCTAATTTGGGAACCGGAAGAGGTAAGGAGTCCGAAATGTACCTCTGTGACTCCACATTGTGGAAACTCACTTGTAGTGTATAAGATGAACTAGATGGACCCATACTTACCCAAACATGGATTAATAGGTTCTACACATGACTATGAGGACAAACATGAGTGAAACGGTCTCAATCCAAGGGAGGAACATCAAATGGACCTAATTTGGGAACCGGAAGAGGTAAGGAGTCCGAAATGTACCTCTGTGACTCCACATTGTGGAAACTCACTTGTAGTGTATAAGATGAACTAGATGGACCCATACTTATCCCAAACATGGATTAATAGGTTCTACACATGACTATGAGGACAAACATGAGTGAAACGGTCTCAATCCAAGGGAGGAACATCAAATGGACCTAATTTGGGAACCGGAAGAGGTAAGGAGTCCGAAATGTACCTCTGTGACTCCACATTGTGGAAACTCACTTGTAGTGTATAAGATGAACTAGATGGACCCATACTTACCCAAACATGGATTAATAGGTTCTACACATGACTATGAGGACAAACATGAGTGAAACGGTCTCAATCCAAGGGAGGAACATCAAATGGACCTAATTTGGGAACCGGAAGAGGTAAGGAGTCCGAAATGTACCTCTGTGACTCCACATTGTGGAAACTCACTTGTAGTGTATAAGATGAACTAGATGGACCCATACTTATCCCAAACATGGATTAATAGGTTCTACACATGACTATGAGGACAAACATGAGTGAAACGGTCTCAATCCAAGGGAGGAACATCAAATGGACCTAATTTGGGAACCGGAAGAGGTAAGGAGTCCGAAATGTACCTCTGTGACTCCACATTGTGGAAACTCACTTGTAGTGTATAAGATGAACTAGATGGACCCATACTTACCCAAACATGGATTAATAGGTTCTACACATGACTATGAGGACAAACATGAGTGAAACGGTCTCAATCCAAGGGAGGAACATCAAATGGACCTAATTTGGGAACCGGAAGAGGTAAGGAGTCCGAAATGTACCTCTGTGACTCCACATTGTGGAAACTCACTTGTAGTGTATAAGATGAACTAGATGGACCCATACTTACCCAAACATGGATTAATAGGTTCTACACATGACTATGAGGACAAACATGAGTGAAACGGTCTCAATCCAAGGGAGGAACATCAAATGGACCTAATTTGGGAACCGGAAGAGGTAAGGAGTCCGAAATGTACCTCTGTGACTCCACATTGTGGAAACTCACTTGTAGTGTATAAGATGAACTAGATGGACCCATACTTACCCAAACATGGATTAATAGGTTCTACACATGACTATGAGGACAAACATGAGTGAAACGGTCTCAATCCAAGGGAGGAACATCAAATGGACCTAATTTGGGAACCGGAAGAGGTAAGGAGTCCGAAATGTACCTCTGTGACTCCACATTGTGGAAACTCACTTGTAGTGTATAAGATGAACTAGATGGACCCATACTTACCCAAACATGGATTAATAGGTTCTACACATGACTATGAGGACAAACATGAGTGAAACGGTCTCAATCCAAGGGAGGAACATCAAATGGACCTAATTTGGGAACCGGAAGAGGTAAGGAGTCCGAAATGTACCTCTGTGACTCCACATTGTGGAAACTCACTTGTAGTGTATAAGATGAACTAGATGGACCCATACTTACCCAAACATGGATTAATAGGTTCTACACATGACTATGAGGACAAACATGAGTGAAACGGTCTCAATCCAAGGGAGGAACATCAAATGGACCTAATTTGGGAACCGGAAGAGGTAAGGAGTCCGAAATGTACCTCTGTGACTCCACATTGTGGAAACTCACTTGTAGTGTATAAGATGAACTAGATGGACCCATACTTACCAAACATGGATTAATAGGTTCTACACATGACTATGAGGACAAACATGAGTGAAACGGTCTCAATCCAAGGGAGGAACATCAAATGGACCTAATTTGGGAACCGGAAGAGGTAAGGAGTCCGAAATGTACCTCTGTGACTCCACATTGTGGAAACTCACTTGTAGTGTATAAGATGAACTAGATGGACCCATACTTACCCAAACATGGATTAATAGGTTCTACACATGACTATGAGGACAAACATGAGTGAAACGGTCTCAATCCAAGGGAGGAACATCAAATGGACCTAATTTGGGAACCGGAAGAGGTAAGGAGTCCGAAATGTACCTCTGTGACTCCACATTGTGGAAACTCACTTGTAGTGTATAAGATGAACTAGATGGACCCATACTTATCCAAACATGGATTAATAGGTTCTACACATGACTATGAGGACAAACATGAGTGAAACGGTCTCAATCCAAGGGAGGAACATCAAATGGACCTAATTTGGGAACCGGAAGAGGTAAGGAGTCCGAAATGTACCTCTGTGACTCCACATTGTGGAAACTCACTTGTAGTGTATAAGATGAACTAGATGGACCCATACTTATCCAAACATGGATTAATAGGTTCTACACATGACTATGAGGACAAACATGAGTGAAACGGTCTCAATCCAAGGGAGGAACATCAAATGGACCTAATTTGGGAACCGGAAGAGGTAAGGAGTCCGAAATGTACCTCTGTGACTCCACATTGTGGAAACTCACTTGTAGTGTATAAGATGAACTAGATGGACCCATACTTACCCAAACATGGATTAATAGGTTCTACACATGACTATGAGGACAAACATGAGTGAAACGGTCTCAATCCAAGGGAGGAACATCAAATGGACCTAATTTGGGAACCGGAAGAGGTAAGGAGTCCGAAATGTACCTCTGTGACTCCACATTGTGGAAACTCACTTGTAGTGTATAAGATGAACTAGATGGACCCATACTTACCCAAACATGGATTAATAGGTTCTACACATGACTATGAGGACAAACATGAGTGAAACGGTCTCAATCCAAGGGAGGAACATCAAATGGACCTAATTTGGGAACCGGAAGAGGTAAGGAGTCCGAAATGTACCTCTGTGACTCCACATTGTGGAAACTCACTTGTAGTGTATAAGATGAACTAGATGGACCCATACTTATCCAAACATGGATTAATAGGTTCTACACATGACTATGAGGACAAACATGAGTGAAACGGTCTCAATCCAAGGGAGGAACATCAAATGGACCTAATTTGGGAACCGGAAGAGGTAAGGAGTCCGAAATGTACCTCTGTGACTCCACATTGTGGAAACTCACTTGTAGTGTATAAGATGAACTAGATGGACCCATACTTACCCAAACATGGATTAATAGGTTCTACACATGACTATGAGGACAAACATGAGTGAAACGGTCTCAATCCAAGGGAGGAACATCAAATGGACCTAATTTGGGAACCGGAAGAGGTAAGGAGTCCGAAATGTACCTCTGTGACTCCACATTGTGGAAACTCACTTGTAGTGTATAAGATGAACTAGATGGACCCATACTTATCCCAAACATGGATTAATAGGTTCTACACATGACTATGAGGACAAACATGAGTGAAACGGTCTCAATCCAAGGGAGGAACATCAAATGGACCTAATTTGGGAACCGGAAGAGGTAAGGAGTCCGAAATGTACCTCTGTGACTCCACATTGTGGAAACTCACTTGTAGTGTATAAGATGAACTAGATGGACCCATACTTACCCAAACATGGATTAATAGGTTCTACACATGACTATGAGGACAAACATGAGTGAAACGGTCTCAATCCAAGGGAGGAACATCAAATGGACCTAATTTGGGAACCGGAAGAGGTAAGGAGTCCGAAATGTACCTCTGTGACTCCACATTGTGGAAACTCACTTGTAGTGTATAAGATGAACTAGATGGACCCATACTTACCCAAACATGGATTAATAGGTTCTACACATGACTATGAGGACAAACATGAGTGAAACGGTCTCAATCCAAGGGAGGAACATCAAATGGACCTAATTTGGGAACCGGAAGAGGTAAGGAGTCCGAAATGTACCTCTGTGACTCCACATTGTGGAAACTCACTTGTAGTGTATAAGATGAACTAGATGGACCCATACTTACCCAAACATGGATTAATAGGTTCTACACATGACTATGAGGACAAACATGAGTGAAACGGTCTCAATCCAAGGGAGGAACATCAAATGGACCTAATTTGGGAACCGGAAGAGGTAAGGAGTCCGAAATGTACCTCTGTGACTCCACATTGTGGAAACTCACTTGTAGTGTATAAGATGAACTAGATGGACCCATACTTACCAAACATGGATTAATAGGTTCTACACATGACTATGAGGACAAACATGAGTGAAACGGTCTCAATCCAAGGGAGGAACATCAAATGGACCTAATTTGGGAACCGGAAGAGGTAAGGAGTCCGAAATGTACCTCTGTGACTCCACATTGTGGAAACTCACTTGTAGTGTATAAGATGAACTAGATGGACCCATACTTACCCAAACATGGATTAATAGGTTCTACACATGACTATGAGGACAAACATGAGTGAAACGGTCTCAATCCAAGGGAGGAACATCAAATGGACCTAATTTGGGAACCGGAAGAGGTAAGGAGTCCGAAATGTACCTCTGTGACTCCACATTGTGGAAACTCACTTGTAGTGTATAAGATGAACTAGATGGACCCATACTTACCCAAACATGGATTAATAGGTTCTACACATGACTATGAGGACAAACATGAGTGAAACGGTCTCAATCCAAGGGAGGAACATCAAATGGACCTAATTTGGGAACCGGAAGAGGTAAGGAGTCCGAAATGTACCTCTGTGACTCCACATTGTGGAAACTCACTTGTAGTGTATAAGATGAACTAGATGGACCCATACTTATCCCAAACATGGATTAATAGGTTCTACACATGACTATGAGGACAAACATGAGTGAAACGGTCTCAATCCAAGGGAGGAACATCAAATGGACCTAATTTGGGAACCGGAAGAGGTAAGGAGTCCGAAATGTACCTCTGTGACTCCACATTGTGGAAACTCACTTGTAGTGTATAAGATGAACTAGATGGACCCATACTTATCCAAACATGGATTAATAGGTTCTACACATGACTATGAGGACAAACATGAGTGAAACGGTCTCAATCCAAGGGAGGAACATCAAATGGACCTAATTTGGGAACCGGAAGAGGTAAGGAGTCCGAAATGTACCTCTGTGACTCCACATTGTGGAAACTCACTTGTAGTGTATAAGATGAACTAGATGGACCCATACTTATCCAAACATGGATTAATAGGTTCTACACATGACTATGAGGACAAACATGAGTGAAACGGTCTCAATCCAAGGGAGGAACATCAAATGGACCTAATTTGGGAACCGGAAGAGGTAAGGAGTCCGAAATGTACCTCTGTGACTCCACATTGTGGAAACTCACTTGTAGTGTATAAGATGAACTAGATGGACCCATACTTATCCAAACATGGATTAATAGGTTCTACACATGACTATGAGGACAAACATGAGTGAAACGGTCTCAATCCAAGGGAGGAACATCAAATGGACCTAATTTGGGAACCGGAAGAGGTAAGGAGTCCGAAATGTACCTCTGTGACTCCACATTGTGGAAACTCACTTGTAGTGTATAAGATGAACTAGATGGACCCATACTTATCCAAACATGGATTAATAGGTTCTACACATGACTATGAGGACAAACATGAGTGAAACGGTCTCAATCCAAGGGAGGAACATCAAATGGACCTAATTTGGGAACCGGAAGAGGTAAGGAGTCCGAAATGTACCTCTGTGACTCCACATTGTGGAAACTCACTTGTAGTGTATAAGATGAACTAGATGGACCCATACTTATCCAAACATGGATTAATAGGTTCTACACATGACTATGAGGACAAACATGAGTGAAACGGTCTCAATCCAAGGGAGGAACATCAAATGGACCTAATTTGGGAACCGGAAGAGGTAAGGAGTCCGAAATGTACCTCTGTGACTCCACATTGTGGAAACTCACTTGTAGTGTATAAGATGAACTAGATGGACCCATACTTATCCAAACATGGATTAATAGGTTCTACACATGACTATGAGGACAAACATGAGTGAAACGGTCTCAATCCAAGGGAGGAACATCAAATGGACCTAATTTGGGAACCGGAAGAGGTAAGGAGTCCGAAATGTACCTCTGTGACTCCACATTGTGGAAACTCACTTGTAGTGTATAAGATGAACTAGATGGACCCATACTTATCCAAACATGGATTAATAGGTTCTACACATGACTATGAGGACAAACATGAGTGAAACGGTCTCAATCCAAGGGAGGAACATCAAATGGACCTAATTTGGGAACCGGAAGAGGTAAGGAGTCCGAAATGTACCTCTGTGACTCCACATTGTGGAAACTCACTTGTAGTGTATAAGATGAACTAGATGGACCCATACTTATCCAAACATGGATTAATAGGTTCTACACATGACTATGAGGACAAACATGAGTGAAACGGTCTCAATCCAAGGGAGGAACATCAAATGGACCTAATTTGGGAACCGGAAGAGGTAAGGAGTCCGAAATGTACCTCTGTGACTCCACATTGTGGAAACTCACTTGTAGTGTATAAGATGAACTAGATGGACCCATACTTACCAAACATGGATTAATAGGTTCTACACATGACTATGAGGACAAACATGAGTGAAACGGTCTCAATCCAAGGGAGGAACATCAAATGGACCTAATTTGGGAACCGGAAGAGGTAAGGAGTCCGAAATGTACCTCTGTGACTCCACATTGTGGAAACTCACTTGTAGTGTATAAGATGAACTAGATGGACCCATACTTATCCAAACATGGATTAATAGGTTCTACACATGACTATGAGGACAAACATGAGTGAAACGGTCTCAATCCAAGGGAGGAACATCAAATGGACCTAATTTGGGAACCGGAAGAGGTAAGGAGTCCGAAATGTACCTCTGTGACTCCACATTGTGGAAACTCACTTGTAGTGTATAAGATGAACTAGATGGACCCATACTTATCCAAACATGGATTAATAGGTTCTACACATGACTATGAGGACAAACATGAGTGAAACGGTCTCAATCCAAGGGAGGAACATCAAATGGACCTAATTTGGGAACCGGAAGAGGTAAGGAGTCCGAAATGTACCTCTGTGACTCCACATTGTGGAAACTCACTTGTAGTGTATAAGATGAACTAGATGGACCCATACTTATCCAAACATGGATTAATAGGTTCTACACATGACTATGAGGACAAACATGAGTGAAACGGTCTCAATCCAAGGGAGGAACATCAAATGGACCTAATTTGGGAACCGGAAGAGGTAAGGAGTCCGAAATGTACCTCTGTGACTCCACATTGTGGAAACTCACTTGTAGTGTATAAGATGAACTAGATGGACCCATACTTATCCAAACATGGATTAATAGGTTCTACACATGACTATGAGGACAAACATGAGTGAAACGGTCTCAATCCAAGGGAGGAACATCAAATGGACCTAATTTGGGAACCGGAAGAGGTAAGGAGTCCGAAATGTACCTCTGTGACTCCACATTGTGGAAACTCACTTGTAGTGTATAAGATGAACTAGATGGACCCATACTTATCCAAACATGGATTAATAGGTTCTACACATGACTATGAGGACAAACATGAGTGAAACGGTCTCAATCCAAGGGAGGAACATCAAATGGACCTAATTTGGGAACCGGAAGAGGTAAGGAGTCCGAAATGTACCTCTGTGACTCCACATTGTGGAAACTCACTTGTAGTGTATAAGATGAACTAGATGGACCCATACTTATCCAAACATGGATTAATAGGTTCTACACATGACTATGAGGACAAACATGAGTGAAACGGTCTCAATCCAAGGGAGGAACATCAAATGGACCTAATTTGGGAACCGGAAGAGGTAAGGAGTCCGAAATGTACCTCTGTGACTCCACATTGTGGAAACTCACTTGTAGTGTATAAGATGAACTAGATGGACCCATACTTATCCAAACATGGATTAATAGGTTCTACACATGACTATGAGGACAAACATGAGTGAAACGGTCTCAATCCAAGGGAGGAACATCAAATGGACCTAATTTGGGAACCGGAAGAGGTAAGGAGTCCGAAATGTACCTCTGTGACTCCACATTGTGGAAACTCACTTGTAGTGTATAAGATGAACTAGATGGACCCATAGTTACCCAAACATGGATTAATAGGTTCTACACATGACTATGAGGACAAAATGAGTGAAACGGTCTCAATCCAAGGGAGGAACATCAAATGGACCTAATTTGGGAACCGGAAGAGGTAAGGAGTCCGAAATGTACCTCTGTGACTCCACATTGTGGAAACTCACTTGTAGTGTATAAGATGAACAGATGGACCCATACTTATCCAAACATGGATTAATAGGTTCTACACATGACTATGAGGACAAACATGAGTGAAACGGTCTCAATCCAAGGAAGGAACATCAAATGGACCTAATTTGGGAACCGGAAGAGGTAAGGAGTCCGAAATGTACCTCTGTGACTCCACATTGTGGAAACTCACTTGTAGTGTATAAGATGAACAGATGGACCCATACTTATCCAAACATGGATTAATAGGTTCTACACATGACTATGAGGACAAACATGAGTGAAACGGTCTCAATCCAAGGGAGGAACATCAAATGGACCTAATTTGGGAACCGGAAGAGGTAAGGAGTCCGAAATGTACCTCTGTGACTCCACATTGTGGAAACTCACTTGTAGTGTATAAGATGAACTAGATGGACCCATACTTATCCAAACATGGATTAATAGGTTCTACACATGACTATGAGGACAAACATGAGTGAAACGGTCTCAATCCAAGGGAGGAACATCAAATGGACCTAATTTGGGAACCGGAAGAGGTAAGGAGTCCGAAATGTACCTCTGTGACTCCACATTGTGGAAACTCACTTGTAGTGTATAAGATGAACTAGATGGACCCATATTATCCAAACATGGATTAATAGGTTCTACACATGACTATGAGGACAAACATGAGTGAAACGGTCTCAATCCAAGGGAGGAACATCAAATGGACCTAATTTGGGAACCGGAAGAGGTAAGGAGTCCGAAATGTACCTCTGTGACTCCACATTGTGGAAACTCACTTGTAGTGTATAAGATGAACTAGATGGACCCATACTTATCCAAACATGGATTAATAGGTTCTACACATGACTATGAGGACAAACATGAGTGAAACGGTCTCAATCCAAGGGAGGAACATCAAATGGACCTAATTTGGGAACCGGAAGAGGTAAGGAGTCCGAAATGTACCTCTGTGACTCCACATTGTGGAAACTCACTTGTAGTGTATAAGATGAACAGATGGACCCATACTTATCCAAACATGGATTAATAGGTTCTACACATGACTATGAGGACATGGATGAGTGAAACGGTCTCAATCCAAGGAGGAACATCAAATGGACCTAATTTGGGAACCGGAAGAGGTAAGGAGTCCGAAATGTACCTCTGTGACTCCACATTGTGGAAACTCACTTGTAGTGTATAAGATGAACTAGATGGACCCATACTTATCCAAACATGGATTAATAGGTTCTACACATGACTATGAGGACACATGAGTGAAACGGTCTCAATCCAAGGGAGGAACATCAAATGGACCTAATTTGGGAACCGGAAGAGGTAAGGAGTCCGAAATGTACCTCTGTGACTCCACATTGTGGAAACTCACTTGTAGTGTATAAGATGAACTAGATGGACCCATACTACCCAAACATGGATTAATAGGTTCTACACATGACTATGAGGACAAACATGAGTGAAACGGTCTCAATCCAAGGGAGGAACATCAAATGGACCTAATTTGGGAACCGGAAGAGGTAAGGAGTCCGAAATGTACCTCTGTGACTCCACATTGTGGAAACTCACTTGTAGTGTATAAGATGAACTAGATGGACCCATAGTTACACAAACATGGATTAATAGGTTCTACACATGACTATGAGGACAAACATGAGTGAAACGGTCTCAATCCAAGGGAGGAACATCAAATGGACCTAATTTGGGAACCGGAAGAGGTAAGGAGTCCGAAATGTACCTCTGTGACTCCACATTGTGGAAACTCACTTGTAGTGTATAAGATGAACTAGATGGACCCATACTTATCCAAACATGGATTAATAGGTTCTACACATGACTATGAGGACAAACATGAGTGAAACGGTCTCAATCCAAGGGAGGAACATCAAATGGACCTAATTTGGGAACCGGAAGAGGTAAGGAGTCCGAAATGTACCTCTGTGACTCCACATTGTGGAAACTCACTTGTAGTGTATAAGATGAACTAGATGGACCCATAGTTACAAACATGGATTAATAGGTTCTACACATGACTATGAGGACAAACATGAGTGAAACGGTCTCAATCCAAGGGAGGAACATCAAATGGACCTAATTTGGGAACCGGAAGAGGTAAGGAGTCCGAAATGTACCTCTGTGACTCCACATTGTGGAAACTCACTTGTAGTGTATAAGATGAACTAGATGGACCCATACTTATCCAAACATGGATTAATAGGTTCTACACATGACTATGAGGACAAACATGAGTGAAACGGTCTCAATCCAAGGGAGGAACATCAAATGGACCTAATTTGGGAACCGGAAGAGGTAAGGAGTCCGAAATGTACCTCTGTGACTCCACATTGTGGAAACTCACTTGTAGTGTATAAGATGAACTAGATGGACCCATACTTACCAAACATGGATTAATAGGTTCTACACATGACTATGAGGACAAACATGAGTGAAACGGTCTCAATCCAAGGGAGGAACATCAAATGGACCTAATTTGGGAACCGGAAGAGGTAAGGAGTCCGAAATGTACCTCTGTGACTCCACATTGTGGAAACTCACTTGTAGTGTATAAGATGAACTAGATGGACCCATACTTATCCAAACATGGATTAATAGGTTCTACACATGACTATGAGGACAAACATGAGTGAAACGGTCTCAATCCAAGGGAGGAACATCAAATGGACCTAATTTGGGAACCGGAAGAGGTAAGGAGTCCGAAATGTACCTCTGTGACTCCACATTGTGGAAACTCACTTGTAGTGTATAAGATGAACTAGATGGACCCATACTTATCCAAACATGGATTAATAGGTTCTACACATGACTATGAGGACAAAATGAGTGAAACAGTCTCAATCCAAGGAGGAACATCAAATGGACCTAATTTGGGAACCGGAAGAGGTAAGGAGTCCGAAATGTACCTCTGTGACTCCACATTGTGGAAACTCACTTGTAGTGTATAAGATGAACAGATGGACCCATACTTATCCAAACATGGATTAATAGGTTCTACACATGACTATGAGGACATCATGAGTGAAACGGTCTCAATCCAAGGGAGGAACATCAAATGGACCTAATTTGGGAACCGGAAGAGGTAAGGAGTCCGAAATGTACCTCTGTGACTCCACATTGTGGAAACTCACATGTAGTGTATAAGATGAACTAGATGGACCCATGCTTATCCAAACATGGATTAATAGGTTCTACACATGACTATGAGGACAAACATGAGTGAAACGGTCTCAATCCAAGGGAGGAACATCAAAATCTC